>JAPYZE010003124.1:0-13891 GCA_030522805.1 Leptomastidea abnormis | reverse complement strand
ATATATATATATATATATATATATATATATATATATATATATATATATATATATATCAATTGAGAGAAAAACAGGAAATAATAGTTATGAGACAATAAAGTAATTCGTGTAAGTGTATATATAGCCAGCTATTTTCTCTCTCTCTCTCATTTCATTTCATTACTCATCCAAATCACCAAGGGGATATGGTTTTGGTGCTGGTCGTTCAACTCGGAACTTCTCAATTTCACCGCTTATTTCCGATGTCTTGTTCTTGTCGAGCGACTCGATTAGCCTTATCTTTTGGGCAATCTCTTGATGAATTATCGGACGATATTTTTTACCGAGACCCAAGCATTCCATGTCGTGAAGAAATTCAATTCTTTCGCGGATGCCTTGAACGACTGTAATTACATATATTTTTTTTTTAAATTTAAATTATTTTTAAATAAATAAAAAAATGAAATAAATTATTATAAAAAAAACTTACGATCTTTAAAAGGATCCTCATCCTCTTTAGGTTCTGGTACTTTTTTTGCTTTAGGAAGAATTCTTGGCTCGCGTGGAGTTGGTGGCATTTCTTTTCCGTAAGCCATCATGCAAGCTAAATGCCGTTTTTGTTTCTCTTTATTACCTGCAATAAAATTTAGTCTATGGTGTTTTTCAAAGTTTCTTACTTTCTTGGCTTTGCAGCCAAAATAAATTTTTTATTTATGCATTTTTAAAAATATTGCTTTGAAAGAATTTTTTTTTTTTTAATCGAGTTTGATTTTGCTTACGTAAGGGCGATGTACGTCTGTATTGTTCTCTTTCATAAGCACCGCTACTTTCGATCATGTCTTTAGAACGTCTTTTCCAAACCGATGGATATTGTACCTAATAAAAACAAAAGCATTGAAAAAAAATTTTTCTTACGTATCTTTCAATTCTAATTAACATTAATAAAATATTATTAATATTTTAATTAATAAAATGTCATTAAAAAATCAATCTTTATAAAAGATATTGTTTTTTTTTATTTACGCTACTTGAATTTCATTAAGATCTTCCTTCATTTTCTTTTGTAATGGAGTTGAAGGTGGTAAAGATTCTCCTCTATCAACTGCACTTTGAATCGTTTTACGTTGCATCATTGAAAGCTTCGATTCTTCCATTAATACTAAAAAAAAAAAAACATTATAACCATTAAAAATAAAGTTATTGTGGATCATTAACGATTTTTTTAATTAAAATATTCGTTATGAATAATTAATTGCAAGTGCTTTTATAATTAATATAATTATAAAATTAATATAAAATGAATTTAAAAAAAAATGGTAAGGTTATAATTAAATATCAAGACTTACATTTAATTAAATTTTTCGTTTCATCGCTATAAGTAGCTTTTGGAGGATTATGAAATGCACCTTCTCCAATCGCCACTCTCTGCACTTTTTTATCCATTTTTGCAATTTATAATTTCAAACTCAAAATTTTTAAAAAACGTCAACACACAAAAAAAAGATAAATAATAAACAATAAACAAAAAAAAAATATTAACGATCAATCGTCAGCGATGATTTTTATTATTTTATTGTAAAAAAACGAAAGTGTAAGAGTTGAAATAAAAAAAAAACGCAAGCACGTGCGAATGAGAACTGACTCTATAGGATATAAGAGCAGTTTCGTATAGGTAAAGGAAAAAGAAGAAAAGAGAGGAGTGGGGCAATTGAGGACGATGAGGTAAAATACGAAATATATATATGTATCGAAAGCTTTGGCGTTTCTATGACTACTCGAAAAATTATTCAAGCTCTCTTCCCCTCTTTTACCTTACCCCTTATAAGTACATTTGATTTCAATCGAAAGTAACTTTATATAACTTTGCTCTTTAAGACTATTTTTTTTTTATTAAAAAAGAAACTTTTCATTATGTTCGTGCAGACAGTTTTTGTGTGTATTAATTAGTTGGATGAATTCGTAGTTTTTTTTTTTTTTGGTCTGTCTAAATACGTTTCCGGCGGATAAATTATTGAGGTAAAAAAATAATAAAGTTGTATTACTTTAATTAGCATGTAACTGTATAAATTGCTATGATATCATTATAAAAGTATTATTATATTTTATTAATAAAAAAAAATTAACATGATAATAACAATTTAAAAATTTTTTTTCTACGCGCTTTATTCAAGATAAAATACAAAATCATACAAAATATTAAATTTACTCTTGCGCAGAAGCAAACAATTTTATTAACCCTTTTTTAACCCTTATAAGAAAAAAGAGAAATATCCATAAGTAAATATTCACAAAATAATCACAACGTAAATAAAAAAAAAATTGCATAAGATCAATCTTCATCAAAAAAACCATCCCTATATCTTCTATCCGCAAAATCAAGATTCATACGAATAAGAATAAGACAAAAAAGCAAAACCCACCCCCCACTTTAACAGTTGCGCGCGTCGCAACCCAGCCAAAGTCAACGCAACCAACGCAAGAGGGGTAGGTAGGTAGGTAGGTAGGTAGGTATAGCAGTATTGCTCATCGAGTCTGGGTCGTCTCGAGAGTCAAGTCCACCCTACGAACGAACCAACCAACCACCCCACATATACACATTCATATTCGTTGTTCTGAAACCCTCAGAGCTTGCAGTATCGCGTCAGCCGTGTTAGACTAAAGAACACGAGAAGGATTTTATACCACTCTCTGGTATACATATTATATACGTGGTAGTCTTATATAGCTGACTGGTCGCGCGCCCTATAAAAGAAAACACTTTGCTTTATTTTCATCCTTCTTATTTTTAGTCTCTCTTTTTTTTATTTATAGTAACTTTTGAGCATTTATATTAAATAATAAAAAAATAATAAACGCGTGGTCCTTTTTTTTACTAGGTGAAGGTGATACATATCTCGTGCGTGTATATGTGTGTGTATAGCTCAGAGTGGGAGTTTATTGATTTGTAGAAGAAGAAGAAGAAGAAGTAGAGGTGTAATGAAGCAGCAGAAGGAAGAATAAGCTTTTTGATGAATTAATATATATCTATGTATGTGAGGATAAGTGATTCTGGATGTTAAATATAATAAAAGGTAAATTTATATTTATGTATGCATATTATATATGTTATGTTGGGTGTAAATTAATGAGAAAAGTAGGATTGTCCTAGTTTTGTTTCATTTAATTTTTACTTTTTTTTTTTCTTATGAATGGGTGTATATTTTTTAGGATACAAAATGTAGATATAAAGTTGTGAAGGAAATGTACTTTTCAAGAATGTATTCAATATACATATACATATAGGCGAAGTGTGAAGTTGATACACGTATATAGGTATATATATATATATATATATAAACTGTGGTTTGTAAGCTTATACAGCTTATATACGTGGCTTCTGTTGATACTTGTATATACCTATACCCATAAGCTTGTAGGTGTGAAGTTTCACTTACCTATATGCACTTATGTATGCTTATATATTGTAAACCGCGCTTGTTGTAGACCGAGATTGCACCATATTAGCTTAAGCTTGTGAGGCTGGGGAAAGGTATTAAGTTTATATATCGGTCGCCTTAAGAACTTATCGATATTAGGGGTAAGGGTAAAAGTTTGTATATAGTTGATGTTTGAAATATTGTTGATATTTGAAGTTTGTTGTTGATGAGAGCTTGTTAAGTTGGTGGAGATTTAATTTATATTAATAAAATAAATTTTTGATAAATATATAATATGGATAATATTTTAATGTATGGTTTTTGTAAGGACTAATTTAGATGTAGAAATAATAGTAAGTTTAAGGGTAAAGGAAGTGGAAAGTAGGGGGTTGATTGCATATAGTGACATATAAGACTTGTGTACTTGTTCTACTTAAACACGCGATATACTATAGCTTATATGTATATACTGTGTGTATAAACTTGAATCTAGAATATAAAGAGCTATAGATATGTATGTATAACTGAATGGAAGTTATGAATTAGTTATAAGAGAAGAATGTAAGACGGATTAAACTGTTATTATTAGAACTTTTAAAGAAAGTCAATGAAGATTTTGATTTGACTTTTGGTATTTGAAATAAGAAAAATAAAATTTTTTTTAATAATGTGATGTTTGTTTTTTTTTAAGTATTTATTTTGAAGGACGTGTGAATACATATTTTTTTTTCTTAGAATAAATTGATCTTATCTGAATCTATTGTACAATGTCATTATGCATGTACTTTAATTAATAACTGTTTTATTGATTTATGTGAAAAAAAAAATTCAAATAAAATTTACTAGTTTGTGATTAAGCTTATTTTATTAAGAAAAAGAGAGCGATTAGAAAAATGTATATTGCTAATATTTATTCATATTTTTGTTAAATGTTCATTTATTCATAAAAACACGTCATATACAACTAATATCTTTTTGCAAAAAAAAAAACATAAATAATCACAAAGTTAAAAAAAATAAAAACACTATCTCTCAATGCTTCTTAATAAATTATTTTTTAAAAATGACTTCATGAAAAATTTCTATTTATCATCATAATTATCTACTCAAATAAATTAAAAAGAAAAAAAAATGTTTTATAGTCAACCAAGCAGAATGAATGCTTGCATATAGTAAAAATAATTTTCTCTCTTACTTCTCAATGACATTAAGAACGGGTTTATAATAGACATCTGTGAATAATCGATCGTTTTTACCCTAAGAATAATAAATTATAATTACATAACACAATTTCAATCATAATAATTGGAAAAGAATTTTGAAAAAATTTAATTTTTTTATTTTATATCGGGGTAAAATTAAAAATCGATTTTTACTGTGCTCGTTGTTTTTAATAATTTTATCAATAGATAAACTCAAAATTTAATAAAAGTTATAGTCTTAACTTACAAACAAAAGAAATTTATTACAATTCCTTAATAAATCTTTCTTATTCAAATCAAATTCTTATGCACATAAATTACAAATAAAAAAAGAAGCATTAAGAATAAAAAAATAAAATAAAACTGAAAATTCCACAGAGAATACTTAAACATAGAAATCTCATATAAAATTCCGTCTCTTTCCACAGAAGTAAAACTTTTTTAAAAAGCAAGTCGAGAGAAAGTCTCAAAGTTTTTGAAGAAAACCAAAGAAGAAGAAGAAGCCATAGTGTGGAAGAGGAAAGTAGAGTTTGATTTGTCATCGTATTCCTCCCTCAAAAAGAAGAACTTTGCTTAATCGTATTTTTCCCAAAAAAAATTCAACATGAAGATCGGACTTTTAAAAAGTTTCCTCCATTACTTTCAACTGAGGCAGGGTACCATACTTATAGCCATATTGCAGCTGGTGAGCAAACTCTTTTATTTTTTTCTTCTTCTTCTTTTTATATTTTGTTTGCACTTGTTTTAAAATGTCATTTTAGTAGCACATATGGAATTTTCAAATCGTGATGTGACATATTTCGTGCGTTGCAATTTTTATCTTTTTTTTTTTCACTTGAGAAATATATTATGAAAGTGGAAAGTCTATTTTAATATCTTTTATGTCACAGTAAAGTGATATTAGTTCAAAAAATTTTTAAAATTCTTTCATATTATATTATTAAAATTAATAAAAATTTTTTTCAAAATTGTCTCTTAAAATCAAATTTTTATATTATAAACATCAGGTACTATCCGGCTACATAATGGTTTTCTTCGTATTGGGTTTAACACACGAAGCTGGTATCCAAGAAATGATAGCTCGCGATACCGAAGACGTACTCGAACGTGAGGCTCTTGAAGAAATCACATCAAAACATATCAATAGCCATCGTATGGAGCTTGCACATCATAATGCAGCTGGTTAGTTTTATTTTTGAAATTCGATAATTATTTTTATTTATAACAACTTGTTTTTTTATATTACAGAAAAAGTTTATTTAATTTATTGTGGTTTGGTGCTAGTAACTGTGCACTTTATATCAACTATGTTGCTACTCTACGGCGCATTAATGGTAAATTATAAACTTAACTAAAAACTCAAATTTATTGCAAAATGAATAATAAAAATTTTTTATTATTTTTTTAGAACAATCGTCTACTTATGACACCTTGGATGATGGTAATGATGACTTTAATAGTCGCCTTAATCATATCACTTTTCTTAGTCCAAGAAGACTGTCCATTCATCGCTTTAATCGGTGGCAAAGCTAACATTATCGATCGTAAGCACAAATCAAAAAATTTCACAATTCTTATTTTCCTAAAAAAAAAAACAAAAATAATAATAAAAAAAATTATAAAAAATTACAGGTCTACTCGTTCTAACACTCGCTTTAATCTGCTTCTACATGTGGCTAGTAGTTTACAGTACGTATCGCTGTTTAGAAATAAAAAAAGGCATAATACACGAAGTACATACCTACGCTGAAAAAAGACAATTACGTCAAACACCAACTGGTACCCATCGTAAAGCTCAACGTCAGCACGTTTCTTTAACACAACCTTACGAAGTCTGAGCTGTCAATTTTGTTTTTTTTTATTATTATTATCACTTGATTTATTATTTATTATATGATTGTCGTAAGTATAACGAGCGACTATATACACATATATATATTTTTGGTACTCTTCGTGTGTGTGGGTGTCAAGAAAAAAAAAAATAAAAAAAAGAAAGAAATAGCGATATCGATATATAGCCAAAAATAATTTTTTTCTTTTCTTTAGCTATGTATGTGGGTGTGTATCGTTATTTAAATACATATATATATTTAAATAATAGCTCTAATGTTTGTACCGCTTTACAATAAATATTGTATATTATATAAGGGAATAATAATAATAATATGTGTATTTTAAAAAAAAAGAAGGATGATTAAAAAAAATAACAAAATTCATATCTTTACAATTGTAATCGATGCATATATGAATGTTGACGTCTGTTTTATTGTGACGTTGATGGATTATGTGAAGGAAAAAATAAGTAAGTGGAGAAAGAAATCTTTAAATTTTTATTATTATTATTATTATTATGGTATATAGATTTTGCGAGATGACAATTGTGCAATAAATCGTTTATGCATTGTTGAATTTGTGCTAAAAAAGCTTTTTTTGAAGCTTAATGAAAGCTTTACGTTAACTTAAATTTTAAGGAGTTGGAATGTAAACCATAAAATTATATGGTAATCATTAATATGATCTCAAAAAATAATAATTGTGTAATTTTAAAAATTATAAATTGTATATATATATTGTATTGAATTTATATTATATATGAGCGCTTTTTTAAGCAATTATATTTAGGCGCGTTGTTAAGTTTTAAATTTATTATTATATGCACTGCTGTTTGTTATAAAAATTAATGTAAATGCTATTGCTACTACTATTTTGCATATTAAGGCGATTAACTTTTAAATAAATTGATATTTATTCATAGTTATTGGCAAGGTATTATGCGAACTGGCAAGTTTTAAAATTTATATTTTATGTGATAAGTTAAGTGATAAATATTTGTTCCTTGCTTTAATGCGCACATACTTTTAAAATATAAAAAGTTAAATTTTTTGCTTATTGCCTTACTTTTTTTTGTTATGTATGAATACACATGTTTATTTTGTGTTAAAATATATAGTTTACATTTTTTACGTAAAATATTGATTATGTTAAAACAATGGATGAGGGATAGATTGGAAATGTTCAGTATTAAAAAAAGCGAAGATATTCAAAAAAGTTCAATGAATTATATCATACGAAATTGACGGACGTAAAATAAAATAAAAATTGCGGAACGATGTGTGTAGCAGCTAAAATAAACACGCAAAAAAAATATTTTTAAAAAAATAAACGTATAAATAAAATATATATTCACTTGAATTGAATATCATGTAAACGTTTTTATACACTTTCAAATAAATTAAAATATACACACAAAAAAAATATTATGTTTTCCGTTCATACACTATATCATGTTAAGAATTTTAGCAGCACAATTTCATTAAAGAATATGTCTTTTAAACACATACGATGACTTTTTTAGAAATAAAAATCTAAGAATTTATTTTTTAAATTAAATTGTTTTAAATAGTAAAGTTAGTCAATAGAAAAAAAAACAACAAGTGAAAATAGATTGTACTCTCATATTTTATATATACAAAAATGAAATAATTTTCTGCAACATGATAAGTATAAAAAAAAAAAACTGAAATTCATATTATTGTATATTTTTGTCAAAAGCTCAATTTATCTCGATTAACATAGTCAAGATATGTAAATGCAATAATAAGTAGAAAAATTAATTGATATATTTGACACTAAAAAAATATTATTACACAAAACACACATCAAACTATTTTAAGCTCAAATTATGACTGTGGCTGCATAATATGTCGTAAAAAAAGTTGCTTTTACGTGTCAAAATGTGCAAAAAGAAAATAAACTAAAAAATACACAAAACAAACACTTAAAATGTGAATTTCTGGTATTTATTTCTGAGATGCGACAATTATTGAACTGTTTATTTTTTAACACTGACAAAGCTGCACATAAAACGAATTAATTAAAAAATTTTCACAGTAAAAATGATTATTAAAAAGAAAAAAAATGGTCCTTTATGTACTTGTGAAATAAATCTAAGAAATAAAGAATTTGACTTAACTTTATGCATTTTTTTTATGTTTAGAATCCTAATGAGTTGATTTTTAATAAAATGTTTTTATTTATTTTGCAAAAATGCACGTCTAATTGACTTTTAAAAAAATCAAAATAAAGTAGTTGAATGTTGCTTATACCTTAAGGTAAAAATTTATCAACTACATACATGATTTAATTTTTATAACTTTCTTTGGTATCAACTTATTAGTAAAATAAAAAAAATTTATGACGAGTTGAAGGAAGTGAACGAAAGATTACATATTTTTAAAGTCTTTTTCGACGCTCGATCAAGCTTATTTCAGACAAGGATTTGAGAGTTCAGAATGATGAGAGTCGAAAATCGAACTCACAATCTTTGGATAGTAAAGCATGCGCTTTATTGTCTGAGCCATTCTAAACTTCTCTAAAGAAAGGTAATAGAATAAGAACATACAGTTTATTTTTATATATTTTTTTGGTATTTTAATTATACTTTCATAAAAATTATTACAGTATTTTAATTTGTCTTCGAAATATTCAAAACAAATGTAAATATCGTAAAAATTTCGTATTTTATATAATAATAAAAAGAGTCGGCGAAATATAGCAAGTCATAAATTGACCAAAAAAATGTGAAAAAAAAATCAGGCTCAACGTGTATGTTTATTAAATTTCTTATAATCTTATATTATCAGTCAAACAACTACAAAATACAATATAAGATGAAATTAAAATTTTTTTTATTGTCTCAAAATTAACAATTGTAGTTGCCAACGTGTAGTTCGTACTAAACTATAAGTTTTAAATTATTTACAATATTATGCAACTAAGAAAAGTGTAGGAAACGATAAAATAATAGTGCCAATTATAAATATCACAAAATGAGTTAATTAATTTTACTGTAGTACAGGCAAGTGCTATTTTATGGTGGCTTAATCTAATAATTATTAATTGTAAAATTAACGTCAACAGTCTTCTCTCATATTTGAATTTAAATTTATATCTATCCAAGTACATGAGAACTAGATATTTTGTATGTTTTTGCAACTATCGAGACAAGCTTAACTATGTAATTTCTACATTTTTGGTATTAGACTATGTGAATGATTTTAGTAGTACTTTAAGAAGTCTATGTTATTATTATCATGTTTTTAATTTCTATATTGATACAGCAGTTTTTGATAGTAATATAATTTTAACTCTTACATTTTCTTAGGACAGTGCAATTTAACTTTTCAATAAAAATAGCGAGTAGTATAAATGAAAACATTTTAAAAATAAAATTTAGATAAAAAATTATAAATATATAACAAAATTTTTAACAAATAATATTAATTTCTCGCATTATCTTAAGTCTGTAATTTATTTAAAAAACAGTCTGATACTCATAACCCTTCTCTTTTCTTGTAAATAATTCTAATAAATTCGCAAAACGTCAAAAAGTAAAGAATCAAGTTGACGTTAATTTTAATACTCGTATACATCTATAAATAGATTGACAAAACTTCGTTAAAAATTTTGACATAAACTCGACATCGTAGAGTCCAACAAATATCATCAATTTGACATATTATAATCTTCTGTAACACTTTGATATTTCGATGAGACGCTCGTATAATGCGTTCGTTAACCAAGTCGTTTCTGATAATCAGAGCGACGATAAAATGTATAGTATAAACATTTTTGTTTGTTTTATTTTTCTTTCATTATCATCAGGTACCTTATTACACCAGGTACCGCTAAAACGGTTTTTATTTTGATAATAAACAGTATTGAGCTCCTGTACGTATAGCGGACGATCGAGCGCTGTATGGAAGCGATGAATATAAACTGCTGCGCGCGTGTACAGCGATCACAGATTTCGTTTTTTTAAATTCCTTTTATTAATTTTTTTTACGCGCTAACGGGAGTCTGTGTCTCTTGGTTCGGTGATTCTGCTGGCAAAGAATCACGGTCTGTCGTCGGTCATCTCCAGGAACTGTTCATATACATCTCTTTTGCACTCACCCTTGTTATTGAATACAAATTTGTAATAACTTCCGTCGGCACATATAACTGTAAAATAAGATAATTTTAGAATCAAACAATTTTTGAAATGGTTATATATTAAAAAAATGATAAAATTTAAATACCTATGATACTGTTATTGTCAGTGCCAAAAGCGCACATGCACTGGGGTCCTCCTGGCACTTGAAATTTACAAAAACTCCAGCTGGAACTAAAGTACTTTGGCAAAAATGTTGCTGAGGCCAAACTGGACTGTCGATTTAACTTTTGATCCTCGACTGAAAAGACATGAACAGTGCCGTGGTCGCTGGCTACACATAGCATCGTAGAGTCGCGGTTAAAATTAATGCTAAAAAATATTATTTTATAAAAATTATTTTCCTAGCATACATATTATTAAATGCATCATAAAATTTTTTACTTATTCTTACCAATAGATATTTGCATGGTGGGCTCCTCGTCTCAATTCACTTATCATTTGACCACTTTGCGTATCAAATATCCTTATTAAAGTACCCTTTATTGAAGCTGTTGCTAACCTTGTACCTTGTAAATTTAACGCTATACAGGACAAAGGTGTTTCATGTGCCTCTATATTAAGTGGCTGCTTTTCTGTATTAGCAAGATCAACAACTATAACAAAAAAAATATAAAATTTTTTACAAACTTTGATCTTTCAACTATTAAAATCATAATAATTGTTGTCTTACTTTGAACATGGCCATCTTTTCTTCCAGGAAAAGCTAATAAAGAATTACTACTGTTTGGACTCAAGACACATAGGCCTTTAGGATTTGAATTTGTTTCAAAAACATGCAACTGTTGTGGATTTTGAGTAAATGTGTAAACTTTAATAATGCCTTCTAAAACTATGACTATTCTGTCTCTTCTCAATTTGATCCCTTTAACTGGAGAAGTAAATTCCAAAGTAATGGCAGCTGTTTTCTTTAAATCATCCCATATTATAGCTGCAAAAGTAGAAGTCAAGATTAAAATTAATATCAATCTTACATATTTTTAAATATTTCTGCAAAGTTAATAACATACCTTTATTTTCAGGAAACATTGGCTTTTTTCCTCCTCCAATCAATGCCAAGTAATTGCATCTGAATAACATTTCAACAAAACCTAATCCACCTTCTGCAAAAATGTGTCTGACATTTTCCCGTAGTGGATCGCAATTGTATACTCTATAGCCGGTTTCCATTCCGCAAGCAAAACATCCTGCATAATTCAATCAAATTATAAAATGTTTGATAAGCTATCTGTTTACAGTAGCCTTTTTTTTTGTTCTTTTTAGTAAAAAAAAAAGTTTCTGATGAACCAAATCGAGATATATAGTATTCTCATTCATTAATCTTGAATTTAATTAGCTTATCAGAACATTTCAATAGCACGTTGGTAAAGCGTGCAAGAAAGTAAAGTAAACGACTTACTTTTTGGTAAAGTGTATTGAATGATTAAATGTAAAAGAGACAAATATTAATAAGCATTTTAAATTATGCAAGAATTCGACTGTTTGACATTCAATAAAAAATTAGGTCATGTAAGTAGCTGTAGCAATTAATTATTCTTTATAAATCTTACAAAATTAGTATCATATCCAATAAAATAAATTTAGCAAAAACTCATTTAAAAACAGGTAAAATACCTTTAAAAAAATAACTTGATAAATTTTTTGAAATAAAAAAGGATTAACCTTTACTTAATGAAAAGTTTAGTAGGCAAAAAAGATCAATATAAAATGAATATGTTCAATCTTAAAATCAAAAGCAGATTTATGACAGTATTTTTAAAATAAAAATATTGCTAATACTCAATTATAAAAATATTTGATAAGAAGCAAGTTTCTGGTAAGGTTAGTTTACAAGAGAGAAAATGGAACACTGGCCTTTATAGACTACATATTGAAACCAGCACTCGAGTATACATCATTAAAAATCCAAAATAATTTAAATGAAACAACAGCCAATCTTTATCGTCATATCCCAACAAAAAATTAACATAAATCCAAAATAAAAATACACAAAAACCTAAAAGTAAACAAATCACTAACTGCAAAATCTACTGCTTTTACAAATAATAAAAATACCAACAAAATCCCGGCTACAATCACGAAAAGTCGAACATTCTGCTCTTTAGTGACCCCATCCCTCACGGAAAAAAAGGAGGTCAATCCCAGGTGGATCAACCCACGATCGTAAAACTATCAAAAACAAAACCGGAGCATCTTTACATAGTTACATATACCTTGGTCCTGATTAAAGGCAGCATAAAGCAGTCCGTTGCTGTTGGGATTGCCCGCCAAGAGATTCATTGCTCGGCGTTCAGAGGCAGTTCTCTGGTACACTTGTTCAATAAATACAACGAAAGATTTTTTTAAAGGGATGAAAGAAAAAAAGGTGCACAAACACGATCTATGCACTGATGTGTCCGAAAAAGTTGTTGGGGGTCTTGAGAATATATATATGCCCGGCTGACACGACTGCTATATTATAAGTTTACTGACTGATGTGTCTCGGCGACGCTTGGCGAACTGTCTGTGTGTCTCTCTTCCTCTTGTGTTACTGTTACAGGCGGCTGCCGGCGGGCGGCGCAGACTCCGCTAATATGTAGTTTTTATGTATATGGGTGATTCTCTGTTAAATTAATGCATATTTAATTTCGGTACTTTTGATTGTTTTTTGAGTACCAGGTCACACATAAATTTTTTTCAGATATTTTTCAGAAACTAAACTTGAAACTCGGTAAAAAAGCAAAAAATTACCAAATCTTATTTAAAAGAGTGTAGAAAGAAATCTTGAAAAAATCTGAAAAAATTTAATTAGGCCTGGTACACTTAAAACAATTAAAAGCACCAACAAAAAATCGGTCTCAAAAAATAAGTTCACTAAATTGTCAGAGAATCACCCATATATAATACATATAAAAGGTAATGTATCTATCATTGGGTCTATCATTTATATACATGTAGGACAATGGACAATTCTTTTTTTTTGTTTTGCAATTTGTCTTTTTTAATGTTTTTGGCGATTATGTTTATTTGTACACAAACTGTGTATATTACAATTCAAAAATTTTATTTCATTATCTTTTTATTATGTTGTTATAAACCTAAAAATCTAAAAAAGAAGAAAATAGGTGTCTCAAATCGATTTATTTTATTGTGACAGGTAATATATTACCAATAATTAAACTTTTAGAGAATTATTTACGTTTCCAAAATTACTTTTTGAATAAAAACGGCGGTGGTCGAGTGGTTAGCGTGCTCGCCACTGGACCAACGTCGTTCTAGGGGTCCGGGTTCGAATCCCGGTCGGACCAAAAATCTTGAAAATT
>JAPYZE010003123.1:0-16588 GCA_030522805.1 Leptomastidea abnormis | reverse complement strand
TTTTTTTTTTTTTTTTGCGTCTCATATAATATGAGGAGGAGGCCACATAAAGCGGATCCTTGGACCGCGAGTATATGCCCCCTCGGGGTAAAACGACGACTCGCGACAATAGGGGAAGAGAGAGAGAGAGAGAGAAAGAGCTCGATTCCGCGCCAATTCACTCTCTCGAGGTGTAGTGGTCCGCGTTTTATTACTAAGGACTATACGCGCGTGCCCAAAGAGAAATTACAAGAGCGTCAATGGGCGGGAGAATGTGTGTGTGTGTGTGTATGTGTGTACTCGAGGCTGTCGAATCATTGCTCGAATGAATATATGTGTGTTGTGAACGATACGTCCACCGAGATATGCGTGTGATTTTTCATTTCCAGCTATCGATCTGTACCGCTTGTTGGGGGTTGTATTGTGTGAAAGCGATTCATCTTGGTCTCTCTCTCTCTTTTATAGGTAATGCTTCTTTTTTTTTCGTTTGTATACGTGTGACGGAAGTATAAGAGGATCGATGGTGAATTGAATTCAAAAGAATTTATGGTTTTGTAAACTTTGTGGGAGTGAAATCTTTTTTTTCTTCTTCTTCTATTTAGAAATGATATTTTAGTCATTGTGTCATGAATTCTTAGTACACTTGGAAATATTGTTGGATAAACCTGGTGGTAGAAGATAATAGAAGATACTATCAAGTGGAATTGAAAGAATTTTTTTTTATTAATATAGAGTAATTTATATTTCAATTGGATAAGTTTATATTATATTTCTGAAGATTAACACTAGGAAGAAAAAACGATCGTGACAAAAGACAAGAAAAGTGAAAGAAAGGAAATTGAAACTCTTTCTTATATTTGAGAAAAAGATAAAAAAAGAATATCGAACCTAAAATTGCATTGAGAGTCGTTAGAGCTCGAAATCGTTTCTTCAATCAACTGCACATTCCAAACGAATAGAGCCACCGCAGCATCGCAGAGAAAGAGAAAAAAAGAGGTACAGTAAATATAGACCTGCTCTCTCTCTCTCTCTTTCTCTCTTACTCTCCTGCGGAGAAATTGAAATGGAGAAAGAGAGAAAAGACTTCCCGGATCGAGAGGCTAAAATAATATTGTTTTAAACTTGCCTCACGCCTATAGTAGCTATGGCAGCAAGTAAGCCTAGAAGACTCGTTATGTTCCTTCTCGTCAACATAATGTTTTCTTATACGTTGTTACAACGACACATTATTTGATTATCTTTGACTTCCTCATTTTTTTTCTTTCGACAAATGTAAATATGAAGCCTTGGAAATTTTATACTCCCGTACATACGTATAAGTTTATAATACATCGATTGAATATTCAAAATTTCAAAATCAATTAACATACTCGACATGTATCAGTCCCAGTGAAATTTTTGTCCTCCACTCTCTCAAAAATCAACTCACATTCCCCGTAAATTCGATACTTAATAGTTTATTCGACACCACCGCTAGGATAACATCGCAATATACACAAATTTAGAGAGGGAACTTATTCAATCATATATACGACGATGGCCGCATTACGAAAGTCCAGAGTAATCCTGAAAATTCACATTTATATAACGACAATATCTTAGCAGATCAAGTATTGAGCTCCCCCAAGCTATATACTTACTTCATCAGATACATTCAATATCTCGTATCCAGATCTGACAATAAAAGCGTATAGGTATACACGCGTCAAAAAAAAAATAATAATAAAGAACCCAAGTTCTCATTCAGACGCGTGTGAAATCCCTGTCTCCCCAAATCTCCCCGTACCGATCTACTTGCTGTCGCCTCGTGTGTGCAATTTCAACCCTCAATCACATACAGCATAATAATCAGTACCGCCCCCCTTCTCCCCTTCCAAATGTCAATATACGCAAACGCGACAGATGTGTGTCTCTCTCTCTCGGCACTGATTGAGCTGTAGACACACATATAAAGCAGTGCTCCAAATCTGGGTCCCTCCCCTCCAACATTTCACCCAAGAGACGAATCACCTTCTCTCAAAAGTTGTCGCGACAACCCTTCCAGTATAAGCTTTAGCTCCACGATAAATTAGAGCACGTGTGCGCTTGGTATTCTTTTTTTTTTTTAATTTCTTCTTTTTCTTTGTCTTCTTCTTCTTCTTCTCTTTTGCTTCAAGCCCGTGGCGCCGAACTCGTTTCACGCGCGCGATATATTTTTCCCTCGTTAGCCCGTAGGCTCGCCATGCACGAGCTTGAGGAATGTCTCTCTGGGATGTGCATATAGATACATATACATACATATACGCAAGAATCAAGTCTCACAGATGGGCTTGGAGAGTTTTTAAGGTAGCGGCTCTCGGGGCAAGGGCCCGCCGTGAATTCTTTAATTGGCGTATATCACTCGACTTTGACAAAACTTTTTGCACTGTGGCACAGACTGGCGGCAGCGATCCAACTGTATGTACCTATATACCTACTAGTTGACTTAATTATATTTATAAGATAAACGCGCGGGTGATAATATTTTTGCGAGTTCTAAAAGGCCGGTAGAACATGGGATGAAAGGAAAAAAAAAGTAGCAGTAGCAACGAATCGACGTTACTCAGCAGCAACAGCAGCAGTAGCAGTAGTAGCAGTGAGAATAGAAAGGCAAACGGAGATGAAAAAAAAAGAAAGAAGGAAAGATGGTTTGAGGGCGACTGGATGGATAAAGAGAGGGAGAACGAAAAAGGGAAGGCGTATGGCACGAGGAACTTGATGGCGTCGGCTCTTTTGCTCTGCGCCTTTTTTTTTTTTTTTTTTTTTAATTCTCCTACTCTACTCGGGCACGCAGTTGGAAGAGTAAACCACTACTTTTTATTTATTTTGTTTTCATGACGCGTTTTCGCTGACATGTCCTACTCATCTCAGATGTCTGTGTCTGTCTGGGCGTCTGTGTTTGTGCTTATAAACTGCATTTTTTTTATCCCTGCGCGGCTTATAGGTACAGTGAGTTTGCATTTTGAGTTCCGCTTACTTTTGAAATGACGCGTTCTGTGTTATTCGAAGGGAAAAAATTTGGTTTACCAAAATGTTGACTTTAAAAATATACGTCAAAGTCAGGATGATGATGATGATGATGATGATGGTGATGATGAGTTGCATTTATTTTTTTCGAATATACCCTTACTAGTGGACATGTTACAGGTGAAAATAACGTTGAAATACTTGAGGTGAAGAAGGAAAAGCATAAGAGGTGAAATAACAAGCGATGAGAAATAATTTTTCGTATCTGTCTGTTCCTTGTCGAATCAACGCAATCGGCAAAAATAAAAAAAAAAGGAATAATTCTTCCAAGATTTAAATGCTCATAAAAAATGAGAAAACTTCAGTCAGAAAGTCAACGAGATCAGAAGTAAACGAGAATAATAAAAAAAAGAAAGAAAAACCGTCAATATTCCGTCATTAAGCGAGCATGAAAAGTCAATGCAGACGAATCCAAGCGAAAATTCCCGGCCAGAACGTCACGTCCCAGAAGTAGCGCATTTCTTTCATAATATAAGTCACCATCCAAGCTGTGCGACTCGTTCAAAAGAGCTTTATTCATCCTCGTCGTCCACCCACACCTGCTTTTAAAAACGTTCACCTATCCATATCCCAAGCTAAGCGAAGACTTGCAGCATCCAAGGGATTATACATCGTAAGAGACGAGACTTCTTCTCACCGCTATAGGTTCACGAAGCGTAAACAAGCTTGCCTGGTGTATATATAACGCACAGCAGGCCCGCCGCTCGAATGGCGCTCATCGCGGAAAAATAAGGCCCCAACCCCTCTTGGTGTTGCAGTGACGCGAAAGTAGTGAGAGGAAAATACGTACGCTCTCGCGCTTATTGTGTCCGGCTCTAGCTTTGTGCGCCTTCGGAGATTGATGGCCCCAGGGCTTTAGACAACCGAGGTGCGGCTGACTCCATGCATTTGTGTGCCTGACTCTCTCTCTCTCTCTCTCTCTGTCTTCTCTATACCGAGACTTTCTATGTGTATATATATATTTTTTTTTCGTATTCAACCGTGGTCCGTAACTTCTCAATTTTGTTTGCAACTTCTTGGCCAAGTTCCTTGGAGCTACCTTTTTTGTATTGTACATATAACTGGCTGGTTGTATCCCAGCGGGAAATACGTTTATTGTGCATCAGCTCAAAATATTTTATTTTTAATAATTCCATTATACAAATAATATGAGGGAGTCAGGTTAGTTTGTCATATAAAAGAGCCGAGAACTTATGAATATAAAAAGCGCGAAACTTCTTCTTCTTCGAAGAGAAGATGATTAGCATGGCTTTTATACTTTTCCCAAAAGGCCAAACGCATAAAAATTGAAAGAGAAAAAAAGACAGAGGAAAAAAAAGAGAAACTAAAAATAAATAAATAAATAAATAATTGAAGCGTCACTGTGTATACATATTATATTTCTTGCTTTATTCAGCAACGACGACGACGACGACGACGAAATGAGATTTGCATAACCCGCAGTGAACGAGCTTTCCTCTCACTATGGCTCGCATTAAATCAGCAATACTTGCCAAGCCAAAGGCGGACAGAGAAAGACACGTCTCTTTGGCTGGACGATGTCCGGCGTGTGGTATATAGTGTGAAGATACGCACTCTCCTTCTCTCCCTCTATCTCTTTCTCAATGGCACGCCGGAATATTAATATCGTGCTCTTCCATAAAACACTTTATCTCTCTCTCTCTTATTCTCGGACTTACTTTGCCTTGCGACTGGCAAGCCAATATACGTATCTCGTTTTGTGCGACTCGGATGCTGCAGCATCTCCTGGCAGAGTAAGAATAAGATTGTCGTGTTGTTGGAAGAAGAAGACGAAGAAGAAGAAGAAGAAGAAGAAAACGAAAAAGGAGACGAAGAAGAGAAGCCCCGCAGTGGAGGAAGAGAAGAAGTATGTAGAAGGAGAGAGAGAGAGAGAGCCGTAGATCGTCCAAGGCGATTTATCGGCCAGACTCTAAGCACAACCTGACCCGGCCTGAGAGAGAGAGAGAGAGAGAGAGAGAGAGAGAGAAAAAAAGAGTGGGTCTCCAAGACTGCGCGCAGCAGGGACGAGAAACGACCATCCGGGCATCCTGGTGTCCCCTTGCTTATACCCTCTCCTCTTCTCTCACTCCTCCACACTTGCTTCTTGGCGCTTGGTGGCGCGATCGAATTTTAAACGGTTACGTGGTCCAGCGCTTGGGGTCAGCGGGTGCTCTTTCTCGCTGTAAGAGAGAAAGAGACAGAGAGAGAGAAACTCAGCAGGACTTTCCTGTGCCACCGAGCGAGTCTTCCTTTTTTTTTTTTCTTTTTATACCCCCATAGCCTTCCCCCCTCGAGTGGCTTCTCGCGCGCATGAGTGTCGCTGCTGTTGCTGCTGTATATAGGCTGGCTGTTGTTCGATAATGGTTGCTGTATAAGAGACACACACACACGCTGCGCAATGTTGCTGCTGTTATAGCTTCTCTTAAGATTTCCAGTCGAGAATTGATGTTTGATGCTGACCAGCTACTAAATCTATATATACCTACTACTCGTATTTTTCGTATCTCATTTTAAAATCGTAAATTATACGGAGGATTTGCTGATGCTTGGACCCGATAATCGTCCAATGCATTCAATGCCATCTCTCTCTCTCTCTCTGTATTGTTATTGTTTTGAAATAGTCTGTTTTATGTATAAGCATCGCTGGAAAATTCTTTTGAGTTATTATCATTAAATACTGAATTATTGCGTTTATCAGGTTTGAAAAACATCGACTATAGATTTCTTCGATAAAACTTTTCACGTTTCTAATCGCCGTATAAATAAAAAGTCGAAGATTTTTTTTCTCTACTACACGACTACAGTCACCTGGTCTCGTCTCGACGATGTTCTTGCCACCCAAGCAATTTATATTCATTTGGCAAAATACTTTTTCCTATCGAATCTCCCTTTTCGAATTGTGACTCGCACACCCTGGTTAAGATAAAACAACTCGGACAATCGCAGAGCCAAATCGATGCAAAAACAAAAAAGAAAAGAAGAGAAAAAAAGAATACGCGACAGGGACCATCGTTTTTCTCCTTGGCTGCGGCAGAGCCCTCGTGTTTTTCGCACATCAACGGAATATCTTTATCTCTGGACACGAGCCGTCCCGCGCCTGTGTATCAGTACAGCACCGATGCGCCTTTGCAGCAGCAGCCAGCCGCGATTTCTCCCGATATAAAATCCCCCTTCCTTCCTCCTTTCACGTCCGTACAGTCAAGACTGTATATGTGAGTAAGGCGCCTCTGCACGTCTGCAGGCGTGCTTTTCCACTATATCCTCAAGAGAGACTCTCCAGAACGGTAGTCCTCTTTTTCTCTTGCCTTATAGAATATCCGCAAACTGTTGCGTAATACGCTGCTACTCGAAGATGCATATTTCGCACCTTTTTTTATTTTAGAGATTTAAATTTTTCATTTGAAAATTGTGATTATTAAATAATGAATGTTAATTTTTGTTAAATTGACTTACGAAACTGGAGATAGATTTTCGAATATTAGCCATTTTACTCACCTGAAAAAGAAAAAAAACATTTGAAATTAATTTTTCATTCAATTTAATTAAATTTAATTTTCTTTTATCAAATTTCATAAATCTTTTAATGAATTCTAACCAAAGATATGATTTCAAAATAAACTGAATATTTGAATTTTATTAAATTATTCAGTTAAAAGTTAATTTAAGTTTTATAAGAGTAAATTGATCAAGTCATCATTTTAAATTTATAACGTTATCGAGTTGATTTTAATTCGATGTTACATATTCAAATCTCGATTCATGCAACTTGTCTTAAATCGCTAAAAACATAGCATGTAGGTAATAAAATATGAATTCTAAAAGTCAATACTTTTCAAATTTTCACTGTTAAAATATCTTGGTAACATCAATTAATAATGTGTACGAGATTCCAGTTACATTTATCCAACATTAGAATCTATTTAAATTTTCCCAAACGCGGTACCTATAACTATCTCATCAAGTCCCAGCACTGCATTTACACGATTCTCACTCCAAAAATAAGAAAAACAATAAAAGAAAAATAAGCGAAAACACATTTATAACTTCCTGTCTCGCAGGAACATCCTCTCGAAACTAATCGCAAGAAAGAGAGAAAACGTTTTCTCATTCGTCTCTCGACTCTTCCGTAAATCTTTCATTCACGAGGCGTCCTCACAGTCCGCCGAAGGCGGTGACGACGACAACAACGACGAAAGCCAGCTGTGGTGCACACGCGCATGGAAAGTTGAAGAGAGAAGGCTGCAGCGCATCGTTCCCGTATATTGCCAGAGAGACAAATCGAAACCGGCGCGCCGCGACGCCTGGATAATTTCCTCCTCCTCGAGTCTTCTTCTCTTCACCAACTTTTCTGCTCTCTCTCTATCTCCTTCTCTATATAGGAACCTGTCGTTCCACCTTACATAGTATACCTACACACACCGGATTTTCCCGTCGACTCATGCAGGCACTACACTCGTAAAAGGGCAGGCACGAGCTATGCATGCAAACACCCTTCCTCCTCCCCCTCGCCCTATACTTCCCTCTTCTATACCACATCAGCTTGCTTGCTCTGGCCAGACTCGTTTTTCAAAATGATCGCGTGGAATCGAGTCGCTTACATATACACACACCTACTACCTACACTATACTCTTTTCTCTTTCTATCTCCAAGATAAGATCTCGTCCCGAGGCTTAGCGACGAGTGGTCGCATTAAAATGCAACAGCTCGAGCAAAGGCTCACTTCTTCTTGAAAGAGAGAGAGACTGGTCTCTTTCTCTTTCTCTCGATCGGGACAATACTCTGCTTGAGAGATGCTAAGTCTCGAATGTCGTTTCGTGGTACAGTACGTATAGGGAACGAATCTTTATTAGTTCGCGTATATAGTTGGAAAAGCGCGAGAAAGAGGAAGAAGAGGCTGAAATGACTATGGTGTGTTTGCAATGAGAATATAACGAACTGAGCTTCTTTTTCATTCTCTCAATTACCACCTTAATGCACAAAGTGTACATAGTTTATTTTACACTTTATTAAAATGTAAATTGACTTTGAAGAGATATAGGTATACGTATGATATTTTCTCTTTCTTTCTTTCTTTCTTTCTTTCTTCTCAACCGCTGGTGAGTGAGAAAAGATGTTAGATATTAATAAGTGAATAATGTACGCGCGAGCATAAATCATCGATCTACTTTATTTTATTTTAAAGCTACGCCTCTGTATATCAGTAATTAATGAGAATTCATATATATAAATACTAAGTAATCAAGTTTCATTAATTATATCTTATAATAACAATATTTAATGTTTGTTCTTGAAAAATCGAGATAGGAAATGAGTTGAATCAGTTCAGAAAAAATAGTCGATCTCTATGGAAATATAAATTATTCAGTAATATCAAAATTTATAATGCCTTTATATATTCTATACACACGTACGCGACAGACATTATATTATCTTGTAAAACGAGAAAGAGTGAGACAGTGAGATTGAAAAAGAAGTCAAAATTTGCATTGCGCAAACAATTTTAAAGAGAGAACACCATTTAATTAAGAGCATAAATTAACGTGAGTCAACAGAGAGAGAGAGAGAGAGAGAGAGAGAGAGGGATTCGTGCTGGACTTCTCGCCAAAAATAATTTCTTTTTCGTGTCGGAAAGATAAGCGTCTCGAGGAAGAAACCAAGAAAGAGAGCGAGAGAGAACCAAGAACACGAAGAAATCAATCGAAAGAAAGAAAGAAAGAAAAAGAAGAAGTAGAAGAAAAAAAGGAGTAGCCCCCGCAGAAACGAAAAACACGCTGCACGCCTAATTAAAAGCGAAGAGAAACACACTCGGCCACCGTTGTAACAAAAAACCATTAATCAAATCCAACGAGAAAACGTTCTATCTCTCTGTGTGTAAGAGTGTCTGTATATCTTCTCTCTTTCAGAGTCTCACTCACGAAAAGATAGAGTCTCTTTCTATAATTAATAAAAGCCATGTTCCAAAACAAAAGGCTTCAGAAGTAAAGAAAGAAAGAAAAAAAATAATCATCCTCAGATTTCGTATGTTACCAGCTTTCATACTCCCATAGACGTTGTACATATATATACCAAACGAGGTACATACAACCACAGTTCCAGCCGGGCATGTACGAGGTTTTCGAGGTCGTCCAGTGCTGATGTTCACAAGCGTCGCGTGTGTGTACCTATTACCCACTATCTACCAAGCCAAAATCTCGAACACGCCTCAGGTGTTCGCGTATTCGCTTACATGTCCTCCTCCCCCCCCCCCTCCTCACTGCTAGCTAGCAACCCACCGAGAGCACACACAAGTCGAGGTAGAGAGAGGCGACACGACGGATAGTCATTGTCTTACTTACCCCCTTAACCCCTTCTCTGAGAGCTCGGTCAGATGCTCGTTAAGATCCTGTCTCTCTGAGAGGGGGGGGGGGAAGAACGCGCAGACCGATGGGATTAAGAGATTTTTCGGTCCGATACGCGCGACGCGACCACAAAATGTATATCAATGACTCTCTGCTGCCATGGGCCCTGTGTGTGTATGTGTGTCGCGCACTGCGGGGACCAGACGGGAGGGAGGTAGGGATGAGGATGGATGAGCGATGGTGAACAGACCGCGAAAGATGGGGAGAAAGAAGGGGAGAGAGAGAGAGAGAGTCAAGTTTCTTCCGTGTGCCCAGCCACGTCTAAATTATTCTCGTCTCGTGGCGCACGCCGGGCAATCGATTTTTGAGACGCCAAGGGAAGAGAGAATAATGATCGCACCGTCTGCCGCGCCCAAACTCACTCAATTCTCTCGTTCTGCTGTCCTTTCCTTTCCCCAACTTGCTGCCATAGGGCCGAGAATTTTAAGCTACGCAGAATCCTAAAATCTTGACTCTGTGTTTTTCGCTGTCGAAACTCATTTGCTATGCTTAATCTATACGCCTATAGCTCTCACTCTCAGACTTTCTCGTCAAGTTGGAAAAGATCGACGAGGCGGAAATGCGCTTTACTCACGTCCCACCGCCCCTTAAACATAAATCACGTGACATTAGAAAAATATTAAATGAAAAAAAAATCAACAACCTGCAGTATGCAAGATGCAGCACTAAAAGCGATTGGGTCACGTTGTTGGAGAGAAGAGAAAAAAATTCATTCTCCCACGACACGGACTCTTTTCAGCAAAACGACAAAACTGTCGTATCAATTACAACCAACATTAATCAACTAAACACCTTCTTTTTTCTCATTAAAAGAAAAGCACTGCTCTCAATTTCCACGAATGAAAATGGATACGCGAAAAACATTGTGCTTTTCAAATGTAAAAAAAAAGGATAGAAGTGAAGGTGGTTTTAGAATAATAAAAATAGTACAAAAGCATTACCAAGGACAGTCGGTATTTTCAAGTGCTTTAGAGAACAAGGGGTGAATTTTAGATGGCCTAGAGAGAAGAAGTGTGTATAGCTCTTGTAGTCGTGAGCAAGCATACATATGTATAGGAGCCTTGGATACCTTAGCTTTCTTGTGTGTCACAGCAGCAGTACGTATACGTGTGTGCATGCTAAAACGAGCGTCGATCCAATTTCATTATGCGAAGACCAATTCGATTACGGCCGATCTAATTCACGAGCCATTAATGCGATGGCCTGCATACACACACATAGACGCACACACACACACACACACATGCACGAGTTGCCTTAAGTAATGGCAAGTTAGAGACGAAATGAGTTCCGGCCTGCCAGCTGCCACACTCGAACGGACACTTTACAGTTGGAAGCACCGCTGCTGCTGCTGTTGCTGCTATTATAGGTGTGTGTATATGTAATAAGCTGCTTAAGACAGGAAATTACGATTATTCATTTTTTTTTATTCTTATTTATGTGTGTATCGAAACGTTAACGTTTTAAATAGTCCGAAATAATCCAGCTCTGGCAAGTGTAAGAAATGCCATTAACGCTTTTTTATTGCAGCAGGCAGGAAACAAGTGAGAGATCGTCGTGAAAATTGCATATATACCTTATATAGCTCTTCAAGCACGCATGCATTTCTCTATTTTAAGAAATTCAAGATATCGATCTACAGGATTCATATAGGAACACGCTTTAATTACTCTATCAATTTGAGGAAGAAAAAAAAATCAAAAAAAATTTGCATAAAATTGCAACCAACTCAATTTAGAATTCTTAAAAAAATAGGATCATGGATAAGTCGCGATGAAAAACGAGGGAATGAATGTATAGTTGAGAATTTTATTAACGCCGCACACGCGAGCTTATACTAAATCAAATGAAACACAAACGTAATAAAAAAGAAAAGAAAAACAAACAGCAAATGCTATATCGCAATTCTAAAGAAACAGACGCGTAAATCCAGTCTGGGATTGAAAAAAGGTCCGATCAGGGGGAACGTTACAAACTCTCTCGGGGTTATTTTTCCCGCGTCTGTACACAACACAGATGAGTGAAAAGAAAAAAAAGAAAGAAAGAGAGTGAGATAAAGAAAGAGTTGGTCTTTTACGATGAAATCAACGGGGGTCCTTACACGCAAATTCGCGTGCGTCCTTTTTTTTCGTACACTCCTGCTGTTGCTGCTGCTGCTACTCGCGCCTACTTTTCTTAACGAGGTTGGGAGCGCGAGATTGATGAAACCGGGCGGGAGAGGCTGTTCTACTGGCCGTTGTTGCATATTACGCGTTTGAATTTATGTGCGTTAAAAGTCTCGCTTCTTTTTCTCACACGAGTGGCAGCGGCGAATAGTCAGAAAGAGCATTACTCGAGTTTTATTAATAAACTTGAGGCGCGATAAAAGACGCGTCCTTCAGCTTCTGCTTTTGGGAGCTGGTTTTTCGCGCAACCAATCCGATTGATTTATCGACGTTTTATTGAGCGGAAATAATGTCGTCGTCGCGTCGACTGGCTATGGGTAATACAATTTGGTTTGGAGGGTCTGTGTACGCGACTTGGTGTTTTTTTTTCTTCTTTATTTTACTTTGTCGTTAAAGGGAGAATTTTGAATTTGAGAGATATGCTTATATATGTATATTGCATTGATTTAGCGGCTCCCGGTTGGGTGATAAATTTCCGCAAACTCGACTGCCGAGATATACTCGTTTTAAAATTCCCGAGATACGATGTTTCTTTTTTTTTTTTTTTGTTGGGTGTTGCTGATTTATTTGCAAACAGAGGGGGGTTAGAGGGGGATTGTGTATTATATTTCAAATTAAATATTAAATTTTATCTTGAAAATAATCTAGCCGCATATAATAATTCTTGGTATTGTAAAAAATAATGTCCTTCTCCTTTTATATATAATTGCGAAATGTTTATTCATGAAGTATATATATACATCACACATACAAATGTGTTGTACTTTATAAATGTAAGTTTGCCAAAAAGATTTATCTTACCGTACGACTAAATTTCATTTAAAAGTCTCTCCACAATTATTATCCAAATTTCTTGCCATTGTCAAAAGAAAAAAAAAGGCAAGAATTACACAATAGCTCTAGCTAACACAAAACAACTCAGCCAAACGAAACGGACGCTGGTCAGGAAAGCGTAAGCAAAACTTTTGTGCGGAAACAAAGAAAGAAAACTTTTAAACTTTCGTTAAGAAGACACTTCTCGTATAATAATAATAAATATTCATTTTTTCTCTTCACTCCAGCAAATTTCTCCCACACAGCAGTGGTTAGAAAAGTCCAGAGAAAAAGAGATGGCATTTGAGATCATTGGGCGATGCGATAGCGCGGGGGTGTAAGTCGAACATAATTAATGGGAGGAGTCTCAAGTTTGACAGATTGGTGGTCAGAAGAAGCTAAAGATCGGTGGTCTGATCGATTGTGTGTGCCCTTAGACGGTTAAGGTTGCGTATTCTCGGGACAGACGCGACGTCTTGACTCGCTCGATGATCTATCATATCCGTTATCGCAACAACCGGCATATTGGAGTAGAAAGATGTTTTTTTCCCCATCTCCCCCATCTGCGGGGGCCGCCCGTCGAGTCGTTATTCGAATCGTTTCTCGGAGCATCGGGATATGAGGAATTGGACTGCAAGGTGGTAGTGGTTGTGTGCGATCAAGTCTCACAGCTCGAATATGCAAATTACGAAGTCGAATGCTCGCGCGATATTTCACGGGCGACAAGCATAAATGAAAATTAATAAAAAAGAGAGAGAAGCACACCGTGAAATGCCGGGACAAACAGAATTAGTCACGAGAATCATAATGGGAAGGAGGATGAGGGAACACGAAAAATCAACAAACAGACAGAGAAAGAGAGAGAGAGAGAGCTGCACATGCTAAGAGATCGTGTCAACAATGAATACGCGAGTTTCTCTCTTTCTGAACGCATAATTAGGATTTCGTGTTAAGCGTCAACATTTGCTTAGCTATTCAAACTGGCTCAGGACGCTTGTCTCTCTCTACCTCTTGCCACCTGCGCATATCGCTGGTATAGTAATATGTAAAAAGAAAAAAAAAGGTTAGAAGGAAAAGATGATGTTGATGATTATGATGATGATCGGAGGGGCCGGAACGCGGGATCGGACACGTACACGTCGCGTAGACGATGTGTGTGTGTGTATGTAATTTAAACAAACTCGTACGGCGAATAACGATGAGCGAAGAACAAAATTTCAAGCTCTAGAATAGGTATACGCATTGATAAAAAGAGAGAGAGAGAGAGAGAAATTCAAATAAGAGATAAATATTCAATTTTCGTCGCTTGCTCGAGCTGCTCTCACGTGTCTCTCTTATAATAATATGTATGCGCTAACGCACAAGGAAGATCGCTCGTTTTTATAGTGTACGTGTGTGTGCAGCTATAGCTATATATGACTATCTTGCTTGCTCACCCTCCGTTTTTGGCCTCTTCACCTGCGCTCGCGTATATAGCGTGTGGAAGAAGAAGAAGAAAAAAAAGGTATAGGTAGGCTACCAAGAGGGCCTGACGCTGCAAAACAGCGAAGCAGCAACAGGCCCAAAGACTCGAAAGGTGCACAGGCCTAGCCTGGAGTGGAGTAAAGAAAAGGTAAGAAAAACCGAAGGGAGCAGTCTTCTTGAGACTGTGTAGTGTCGACATTTCCAAGGAAGTCTTATAGAAAAAAAATAAAAAGTTTTATTGTTGAGGGTCAGGCTACTGCTGCTGTTGTTGTTGGATTGGGTGTCTTTTTTGATTGTTGGTAAAATAAATATTTATTTGAAATATGTTTAAAGTTTATGGATGAAGATGAATTTGACGTGACGAATGAGAGAAGCATATTTTGAATTTTTTCAAACATTACTAGCACATTCTATTTTTTATTTTAGAAAGTAAAAAAAAATTAGCATTAAATTTTATTGGAATTTCTACAGAACTTTTTGTACTTGTAAAAATATATTAAAAAAGACTTGTTGACTTATAAAATATTTCATTTCTCATAATTTAATTAAATTCTTGCAATTGATTAAATAATTAAAATTTATTTTTGAACATCACAAAGAAACATTTTGTTTACTAACAAATTTAAGAAAAACAAACTGTTTACGGTGTGTGTGTATACAAAAGTAATTAAAAAAGGCCACCAACAATCCCATTCAGCTGAGCTCAGCGTCAGAGCCAAGCCCAACCTACAATGCTTTTGTCAAAAGTTTACTTTCCTTTTGAACCAGGTGGTATAGAGAGAGAAAGAGAGGAAAAAAGAGAGATGGAATCCGCAGGAGCCAAAAGAAAGAACCCCCGTTACACACGACTATCGCGTACCAAGATCCTGGGACTCAAGGTCTTTTTGGTCCGATTTACGCTCACCGGGGGAAATCCTAGTCAGAAAATTGGTATTGTGATGTTTTGACATGGATAACCGACACTATACCTCAGTTACATACAGAGAAAAAGAAAAAGGAGAACGAAAGGGAACACGCCAAACTGACAAGGTCCTCTCCTTCTCTCTTTCTTTCTAAATGAAATAGAATAAGAAAAGAGAGCGAGGAGGTAGGGGAAGAAGGACGAGAGACAGAACTACCACAGAGAGAGAGAAATTTAATCTTAGCTCTCTTCTTTAGCCAGGCAGAGAACCTTATACCTGACCGTTTTATTTTTTTTTTTTTTTATTTTTTCGAAAGTCTCTCTTGCTTAGAGTAGCAATGTGATAACTGGTTCCTTCGTTCTAGAGGAAAAAGCCTTTTTTTTTTGACGATTTCTCGTTGTAAAAACCGCACAGGATACTACTGTTCTACCCTACTCTCCAAATCCAGGCTAAGAGCAAAGAAAGAGAGATACCAGCTGATACAGAGGTATAAGGTAAGGAACCCCAAGGAAAAACTCTGGGGAATTTATTTTTTTTTTTTTCCCCCTCAAAGTTGTTGTTTTTCCAGCTTAGCCCGAAGGATTAAGCTGCAACTTTTCCGGTATATATAGTCTAGAAGCCAAGATTCCAATGTTTTAAGAGCTCAGCTCCCACAATATTTACAAAGTGGAAGCAATCTATGAATTATCATACCAAGAAGCTTTCCTGGCATTGCAGAAAATAATTTGCTTACAATTTAAAAGTAGTCGAGAGAAAAATACACGTAAGAGCGCATAACTTGAAAACACACCAGCTCAACGATTTTTCCTTTTTCTCTCTTCCTCTAAAACAGACTATCCAACTCGAGAAGTATTTACATAAACAGCAAAGTTGTCGAACCACGTGCTACTTCATCTTAACAACAACAGCATAAGACCACCTGGGCAGCCGTAGTCCTTCACTACTACATCCATGCAGAGATGCCTCAGAGCTCCGGATTTCTTTCTCTCTTTCTCTTTTCTTCTCCGTGTCTTTGCCGTCTCGGGGAGTCCAACACGTGTAAGGCCGTTGGCTATGAGCGCGAAGAATTTCCCGCGTCCGGAGCAAGGCCGTGTATATACTTTGCTGCTGCTGATGCTGCTGCTACGAGAGAGAACGGCAGGAATCCTCATTTTCGTGCTCTCTTTTTGCACTGAGAGAAAAAGAGAGAGAGCGGAAGGATGCGATCACTGAAGGTATATAGGAGGGGGTAGGGGGATATATGGATGTAAGAAAAGCGCGTGCCTTGGAGTCCGGTGTATAGCTCGCTCGAGTTACATTCCACGAAGTGCTAAAACGACTCGGATGCAGTCTTTTGTGGATTTGCACTTGACGCGAAAGAGAGTCTTTGGCTTTGTCAACCCCCTGTGGAGGTTCACTTGGTTTATGTGTATTTCCGTGTGTGAATCTTATTGGGTGGCAAGAATATATTTGAAAGATGAACGTTACTTTTAGTTTAAAGAAATCAAGTTTTTTTGGAGTGTTTTTTTAAATCTATTACAGGATTCAGAGTATATCTATTAAAAGTAATATTTATTTCTTAAGCAAAACAAATTTTATTACCTTTTTAAATTGAAAAAAAAACTCGTACTTGTTGACATATTTTAATTAAATACAAGCTTATTCATAAATATTCGCTAATTTTATAAAATAATTTAATTTAAATTAAATTTTTTTTAATTAAAAAAATATTAAAAATGAACTGCCAAGGGGGTTCTCACTCTTGAAATCGATTTCAATTTTTAGCGATTTCATCGATTTTAAATCGCTCAAATGATTTCAATCGATTTCACCGATTTCACA
>JAPYZE010003122.1:0-13905 GCA_030522805.1 Leptomastidea abnormis | reverse complement strand
TATATATATATATATCTATATATATATATATGTATATATATATATATACGCGATTGTCTCTAGCGCAACCGTAGAGATGATTTTTTCATTTCCTGTGTATGCACTTATGTCTATACGTGTAGGTATATACTATAGTTTTGTTTTAGAACAGCCGGCTTTTCGTGACCTATAGCTATATATACTTATAATTCTACTACACCTGCACTCCTCCAGGAAAATCATATTACACGCGTTTATCTGGCTACTGTTGTGTGGCTCCTTACTATTCTATATATCATAGACTTCTCTTTCTAGGGAGAGTTTAATTTTTTTTGTATTCTCTTTGGCGCCTAAAGGTTATTTACTTGTTCTGACTTTGATGATGTGCGCCTGATGGAATATATGATGCTGTAACTTATATGTATATATGGTGTTAGGGGAGAAGCTAATTCGAAAAAAGGGGGCGTGTTTAGTATAGAGGAAATGTTCTATTGAGGGGAACGATTGAGAATTTTGAAAATCATCCTATCTTTTGTATATAGCTATCGTTTTTGAGGGGTAGGGAGATTTAGAAGTCTATTATTGAAAATTTAACAGATATATATATATTGTGTGTTGAGTGTATTATATACGTTTAATTTGAAGATAATATAAGTATAGCTTATTGAATTTTTATAAAGTGTGAATTTTTAAATTGAAGGACTTTTAGCAGTAATATATATAAAGTATTCATTTTTTGTTTAACAATTTTAAAAATAATATAAATAACATTTTTGTTGTGTACATAATATTGTAATAAATACATAATTTATATAAACGTGTGAATAAAACTTTAAAATGAATAATAATTACAGAGAATAATTACCGACTACACGTATTAAAAAAAATTCTAATACCATAACGTATATAGGTAAAAGAGCCGTAGGGCAAAAAAAAATACCTATATAAGCTCGCAATGTGGGTGTCGAGATGAGGTGCAGGATCAAAGAGGAGGAGGGGGGGGGGGGGGGGCGGAACTGACGCGCGTCGATACAAAGCCAGAGAGAAAGAGAGAAAGAGAGAGAGAGAGAGCCGGACATATAAAAACGTGGCAGCTCAGACACGAGGTAAGGTGTGTGGGGGTGAGAGAAGAATCAAAAGGTGGGGTAGGAAGGAGGATAAGGCTGACGATGGATATATACTTATATAAAGAGGCGCGCACGTGTAAAAGCCGGTCCAGTAAATACCTATCGGCGTCTTTTTATCAAAGTCTTACAGAGCAAAAGAGAGTGAGAGAGAGAGAGAGAGACTTGTTGGCGAGTCTGTGCATTCGTCACGTTTTCCCGTGCCAACTAGAAAGAAAAAAAAATAAAGGAAGCCCAGGGAGCATACACGTACATACACACGTTCTCTTTCTCTCTCTCTCTCTCTCTCTCTCTCTCGCGAGAGGTGTGAAATTCCCCTGTGGCGGTATAGGATATGTATATATTGAAGAGCGACGGGGGACGTCGAAGAGATGCACGAAAAAGCGCTTGATCACCGGGGCCGGATGCGGCAGAGTTTTAAGACAGAAAGAGATGGGTGGGTGACGCGCAAAGAGAGAGAGAGAGAGGCTTATGGTCTATGTGCTGGTGTCGATAAACCTGCAGCAGAGGCGTGGGACGTTGGATCATGCAGGTATATATATGAAATGTACTCTCTTGGGCATTTTTGCTTCGGTGGTGATGATGAGGTAGATATTGCAAAAGAGAGAGACTGGTTAGAGCCGATTGCTTTGGCTGCCGCCTGCTCTGTACTTTGCTACCGCAGGTATATGTGTGTGTATACATGTGTTTTTATCTCTCGCTTTGACGCGACGTGAGGTTTTTCCAGTGATTAATCATTTGTGTGATATTGGCTTTTGTATGTAGAAGATAAGGTTTTGGTATATGTTTTGTTGCTTTTATATAATGTATGTTATATTGTAAATTTTATTATTTAATTTTTTTTCTTATTAGTAATTTATAAAATAATGTCTGGAGGTGATTATAGTAATCAATCGAGAATTTACTTAAACTTTTATGTAATTGTATATCATTCGTATTAGTGAATCAAAGCTTTTTATTTTATACACCTGATTATTGAGCTTCGATTGACTTCGTTCATTGGATAACTAAATAAAAAAACTTTATTAAATTAATATCCTCATTAAATTGGTAAAGTGATTCAATGAAATCCATCAGCTAAATATTTATTCGATTTTTTTTTTTTTTTAATACTGGCCGTTATAAAAAAGTCCATGCAATCCACCACCGCAACTATGAATAAAAAAAAAGGAAGGTAAAGTCTTTGGTTAGTCGCAAGAGAAGAAGAAGAAGAAGGAGGAAGTTGAGAGGAAAAGGGGAGGGGGAGGGAGAAGGGAATAGTAGAGAGTAAGAAAGTATATAAGTAAGGAAGAAAAAACTAAATCATCCGAGCTACGCTCTCGATAAGCAAACTCTCTTCTCTCTTCTCTCTTCTCTCTTCTCTTCTCTCTCTTGCAAACTAATTGATCCCACGGCATTCATTCCCATTAACGACCACGACTAAAAATTATTCAGCTGTACAGCAATTAACAGAGCTCTGGGCCTTCCTACCTCCACCTTCTACTTCATCTTTTCGCGGTGTAAGCAAGTCAGCCGCGCGCATCCGCACTCGCGCATTTTCTTTTCATTCGCGCGGAGTAGTGAAGCGATGATGCAAGTTGGAAAATGGGGTGAATATAGTAAAGGGAGGAAAAGCAGAGGGGGGTGGAAAAGAAGAAAGATAAAATAAAAAATGAACTCTTAGCGATTGATGAAGGTAAGAAAAGCAAAAATCGCACTACGCGACTGGAGAAAAAAAAAATTATCGCGAGAAAGAGAAAGAGAAAGATATCGCGAACAAACATAATTGGGACGAAAGTTTCAAACAAAGAAACAAGTCGGAGAAAAGATCTCTCCTCGAGTGGGAGAGTTGAGACTCTGAACCTCCACTCTCTCTATACTACGACCTAAGAAAAGAGTAAGGAGTCGAGACCGAACCAGGCCAGGGGGAGGAGAAGGAGGAGGAGGAAGGAGGAGGATGGAAAAAAAAGGAAAAGGGAGGGCAAGCGGAAGAAGCCGATGCCCGAAAGATCTTATTCTTGAGAAGTGAAAAGGATCCGTGCTGGAGAAGGACAGGCTATATATACGGTATTAATAGTAGTATATACATATATAGAGCAGAAAGTAGTGAAGAGTATATATAGAGTAGACGGGAGATGGAAAAAGAACTGTATGTATAGGTGTATATAGATAGATGTATACATACAGAAGGAGTAGGAGGAGGAGGTAGAGGAAGCTTGAAAAGTCCGAAGGAAAGAAGTAAGCTCGGGGAAAAGCCTTTACATGCACCCTTGCGGCCGCATGAAAGCGACGCGCGGCGCTACCGAGTAAGCGGTAGCTGTATGCTGCCTTTTGCAAGGTAAAAAAAAAAAGAAAAAAAAATTCGCGGCCAACGGCAGATCTCTCTGCTGACCCGGCGATAATTAGCCCGGCATTGGTCTCTCGCGATAATTAGCGGGACGAGCGCTTGCCGAGAAGTTCTTAATACGAATACGAGAAAGAGAGAGAGAGAGAGAAACTCGACGTCTCGGTAGTAGAGAGAGTAGCTTGGAGATTTTAGTCGAAGGAAGTCAGCGGTAGGGGAGAGAAAAGTCGTGTATAGGGTGATAAGGGGTGGAAAAGGGGTAAAGGGAAGGTTTGAACTGAAGGAGTTATCCATGAAGCCAAGTACTTTGTAAGGGTGAAAGCGGAATCGTAAGAAGAGAGTAAGAGAGAGAGGGGGGTGGGGAGGATCGTTCCCTGTAGGGCATTGCTTTCCCGCGAAGTCCGGCTGTGGTTAAAGATCAAAGGGTTAGAGACTAACGCACAAGGGCATTTCCTTGACTCTTATACATTTGAGACTCACCACGCAGCAGCTCCTTCGATGCGTGTGTACTTATATGTGGAATGGAAAATGGAAAGTTTTTGCGAAGAGGAGGGTTACTTTACTTTATTTTTTTTTTTTTTTCTTGAGTTCACGGATGGTAATGTATGTGTGAATGACTTGGTGAGAATGGAAGAGAAAAACGTACGGGTTTAAGGAGAGGTTGACATTTGTGTTTTGAGTACAAGCTCAGATTGTTCGTGACATGAAGTGCATTTTTTTGAATTTTTAAAGTCTTTTTTTTTTATTATGGGAGAAGTTTGCATTGAAGTGCGCTTACTATACGAGAGGTTGCAGGGAGGATGTACGTGAATGGCTTAGTCTCCTCTTGAAGTTTCTTCAAAATTTGACATGAAGGTCTGGCATTTGTTTCTATTGTTCTTTTCTTTTTTTTTTTTTTTTATAAAGAGGGATTAAAAAGGCTTTTATGACAGATTTTATAATTTAGTTTTATTTATGTTTATTTGTTGATAAAAAAAATATGTGTTAATAAGGAAAAGAAAAAAAATTATGAAATCGCAAAATATTATTACATTTATTACCTTCATTTTTATATTTTAATTTAATGTCAAACCCTGTGGAAAAACGAATATGCAAGCAATAAATTGTCTTAAAAAAATATTGCAATAAATAAGGAGTGGAGAGCAACCCCCTGCTTTCGTTAAAATATTTTTGAATGAAATCCCTTCCCTTCGACCCCCTATTGAAGTAAACGGAGATTTCACTCTCTGCATTCTTTTTCAGCTTTTTGTGGCTTTATTTTAACATTCATGTTCACAATTATTCTGACATATAGCAACATATGTATTATAATTATCGTTAATTAACTTTTCTTAACTTATTATAAGGAAAATCTTCCTCTATGAAAAAGCAATAAAGTATTAATAAGTCGTGAAATTTAGTGTTTTTTAAATTTTTAAAATGGTACTCTTATTGCTCGCAAACAATTTTTATATTCGTTAAAATTTTCTTTTTAATCTGATCCAATTCCAAGAACAATATAATTCAGTTCACGTTTAATAAAAACTAAGTTTATTCAAAATATTTCTCAATACATTCTCTAAAACAAAAAAAAAAGTTCTTAAGATATCGCACAACCAATTCCCATTATACAAAGACCTTCAAAACACAAATGAAGATCCCCACGTTTTTGCTGATCGATGATCCTTTCTTATCATCACGTATATACCTACCTATAAAAGTATCATGCAAAGACTCTCTCTCTCCTCCAAAGCCTCCTGAAAGGATGAAAAAAAAAAGCCAAGCATATCAAATCGAAGACAGACACGGTGAAAAAGAAGGAAAAAAGGAAAAGGATCGATGATCGTCAGAGTGTTACCGGGAGTATATACACGGCTACACGCGCATCAGTCGCGGCTGGCTCTCGTGTGAACCGCCGCGCGTATATATAGTGTGGGAAGCTTTAAAACGACTGGACTGACTCTCTCTATCACCTGAAAAGTTTTTAGTCCATTTACTATGGACTGAATCTTTTCGCGCGCATGGGTCCAGAAAAACCGACATGCCAAAGACTAACCCCCCGTGCGAGGCTGCTCTCTGTGAAGCCGTCGAAGATGTTACCGTGCGAAACAATTTTGTAGGTTGATCCGAAGCCAAGTGTGAGATCGTATTGCTTGACAGCTTCTTCGACAAATGCTGCTGTTATAGATATACGAGCGGATGTCTGGTCTAGGCTATTATATAGCTACTTCCTACTTTTTTTAGTTCAAATCCTTATTCTTCTATTATTCTTAATTGTTTTTAGAAACATCAATAAAAATTTATGATAAATATCGAAGAATAAATAAAAATTTTTAACAAAAAAAAACTTAATTAATTTTTGTATTATGGCTAGTATATTTTTTTTTTAATTTTATTGGATCATAATATCTAAAGCTTGCGTAATATGACCGTTATGCCGTTATTATCAACTCAAAGGTAAAATACAAAGATTGAAATAAGAAAGCTCAATTTTTAAATAATACATCAAACTAGCTGTATCTTAGCATACCTCTACTCTTCCATATCACAAAGCAAAAGCAGCTGATATATATATATACACAAAATCTCCACGTGCTTCAACAACGATATCAATCGATATAGGAGTCTCGGTATGACAAAAGCCGAGATTATATAGACACACAAAGGCCAAAGAGGCGTTCCTTACCTCTCAACAGAAGAAAAAGAAAAGAAAAAAAGTCATCGTTGTCATCTTTGGTTAAGAAGCTATATGTCTGTCAAAAGATGGTGAATATAAAATACACAGCGTGTTAACGATGTGCACGTGTATGTGATTTATCCCAATGCATATATGAAACTATGCACACATGTGCAGCTTGTGGCAAAAAGCAAAAGGTGTATGAGGTGCGAATATTAGCTTATAAGAATAAAGAGAGAGATAGAAAGAAAATAGGGGATGACTGAGCGTAATATCCAGAGATGTGTAGATTGTGACTCGAGCTTATGGAGTATAGAATTTTTCGCTTGCTAGATTGTATGTGGTATATGTGTATGACGTATGGGTACGTATATACATGCGTCGATATATGAATTTGATGATGAAACACACACAGCTTATGGGCAGGCAAGCAGCTCGACAATTACAATGCTGATTCGTAGTCGAAGGAGAAGCTTATATTATATTTAATTCGCTGGCTCTTGATCTTAATTAATGATTTGACGTGCTGAAAAAGGAGTGCCTATAGAGTTACTTTTGTTATTTTTTTTTTGTTTCATTTTTTTTTGTGATGCCACGTATAAGCGGTAGGTATATGATGTGTTATTTCTTTTGATAGTCGATGATATGATTAACCAGTTTGAATGAAAAGGAGAATGCACGTCATTGCCTGCTCGTTATTACTGTACTTGCTCATATATATCGCTATGGTAGATGTATGATCACCTATGTGTTCTTTTTTCTTTTTATGGGTTCTTTATACTGAACAAAGAGCTTTATGATAAGAAATATGAACAAGTGTGGATCAAAATGTATAAGCGTGAAATGATTATGTAAATTTTGATGATTTTAAAAGTAGGTATATTAAAAAAATTTTGTATGATGTATGAAAGTATAAATTTTAAGAAAGACAATATTTGTTTGTATGAAAAATAAAAAATTTCTGTTGATAGAACATGATTTATTTGATAACTAACATTATTACTAATATTATTTTTAAAAATAGATGAAATACACAATAAATAAATTTTTTTTTGAAATTCTCAAAATCTAAAGTGTATATTTCATCAAAATACTTATTGATACAATTATTTCAACACCAATTGATATCTTGCAATATTCATCTAAAATAAAATTCAGCTCTAACAAGTCATATACATCTAGTCCCTTGAATACTCAAGTCATGCTGCGTATATAATATAAAGTCACCAGAACACGTGTCTATACATAGATAGTTACCCACAACTCTTCACGACAAACGCGATTCGATCTCGCGACCTCTTCTTTCTCTTCTTCATCGAACGATACGACGTTTATCGGGCTGTCAAGTGCCCGTCATGGGCCTGTCTCGCACAATACACAAAGGCTATATAAGAAAGCGCCAGTCGTTCGTATATATTCTTTTTCTTTTGATTATAACCTCGGTATGTATAAGGGATATAATATATGAGGCGTAATCGGACCGTCCTTTCTTTTTGTGTGTATGTGTGCGTGTTGAGTGTGTGTATAAAACTTCGATTGTCGATGTGAGTAATTGATGAAACTGGTGTTTTGCACGGGAGACAAGCACTGATGAGAAAATTATCGCGATTCGCTGGAGAGTATAGATGTATCATCTTCGTCGATGAGTCAAGCTTATTAGTTTCTTTGTACTTAAAGTATTGTATTAAGAACTTTGAAAAAAGAAAATATAATTGTGGATTATGTGATTACGAAAGTATGAATATGTGGAAAATGTAAATACCTTTTACTTATTACAAGAGTTAATTTATAAAATCAGAATTAAATTATAATTAAAAGATACTATGAAAAAATATTTTTAAAAGCTTTTTAAAAAAAAAATCATTAAAAAAGCTCATCGGTTTAAAATACATATAGGACATCCTAAGATGTTTACAATTCAGCTTCACGACGGATTGACTCGACCCTATGTCTAAAACCGACTTACACCCATTCAAATTCCATTACACATAAGACATATATCAGCCATAGAAAAAGCTCAGTCACACACCGTATAAGCCCCAAGTCAACATTACACAGCGGAAAAAACAAAGAAACTCCAAGAGCGAGAAATCACGCGTATCAAACAAATCAAGTTTCCCCTTCTTATAGACATACACACACTCACGATACCTATACCACAAGCCCACCCATATGCCAACATACTATCAAAGATCGAAGGGAAAGGAGGAGGTAGACACAAGAAGAAAAGTACACACAAAATCACCAAACCCAACCAGCAAATCCAAATTCTATTTTTTTTCTTTTTAAAGGCATCATTACTATATACAACAGAGGCAATATCGCGGTCGACAGGTGTACAAGAAGCTTCTGTACACCTACGCAGGTGCTATAGTGAAGTACTACGCGTGGGTTATATACGTTAAACCTCAGCCGTGACTATTAGCGGCTATATAATACCTACTACACTGCACTTTTTCGGGAGAGGGGGGGTTGGTCTTTTTACACGAGAGAGTAAGAGAAAGAGGAGTGCCGATGCGTTAAATTGAAGCTGGTTTCGTGTATATGGATTAAGCGACTGCTTTACCTTCTTTCTTTTTTTATTTTCTTTTTGTTGTATTTTCTATACGCGTGTTGTCTTGCGGCGGCTAACAGAATTGATTCTTAGGTGTATGTATGTGAGGTTCTACTACCGCCAGAGGGTTTGATCACCTGCCGTTGATGGAGGGATGGAATTGTTGTTTTTTTTTTTTTTTTTTTTATCGTCGAGTGAAGAAAAAAGTACTCTCGCATTTATCTTGCTTAGTCGGCCGAGGACTTTCGATTAAGAAAAAAAAAACGTGGTAACTCTAATGGGATTCTTATATTGAAAGGTGTAATGGGTTGGAATATCGCGCGAGAGTTTTGCTCTCTGTGTTTTGATACTAACTATACTTGAGTTTGTATATTGATTATTTTTGGATAGATGTAGTATAATAAAAAATATTGTTAAATAAGTGTATGTAATCTAAAAATTTTTTAGTAATTAGTCCTATTTTAAAGAAGACAAGTAAAGAAGGACACAATTAATTAATTGTGTCCTTCTTTACTTGTCTTATAATTTAACTTATAATTTAACAATTACAATTTTATATTCTGTAAACAAAAACTAATAATAAACAAAATTGAAAAAAAATAAAAATGACATAAAACAGTATATATCGCACTTGGTGAGAAGCATATAAGAGAACCCTATCCAAAATTTTTCTATTCGTTCATCTCGGAACAAGACCTTGAGAAGATCTTACCAAGTACCAGCAGTCCCTTTTTTTAACCCCCTAAGTTCCTTTAAAAATGCACCCTCTTTCGTAACTCGCCCCTTGAAAGCTTCTTGGAACTTCATTTCTTTACTATAGGTATAAGTATAATACATATAGTACTCACAAACTCCCTGACTCCTTTAACCCTTTTCCTTATACTTAGGTTCAAATAAAGGTTGAGATTCTCAAGGCTCTCTTGAAACCCAAAGTACATGCGTGTACGCGTGAAGCTGCCTTTCATGTGTGAGAGATAGAGTGAAACTTATACTTTGTTAGTAGTAGTCGATCTTGCCGTATACAAATAATTTTGATTAAAGAATTTTGATTGAGAAAGGTAATTAATATACGAGAAAATGTTGAAATATATTTGACCTTTTGTTGATACTTGGATTATTATTGTTTAGTAATTATTTTTTGCAAGAGTTTGTTTTTTTTTCATTTATATCTTTTATTTTTCATAATTACATAAATTATGGGAAATGTGTTAATTATATATATTTTAAGTGCTTGTATTGATTAAAATACAATGTATAAATTTATTATGCTGTTTAATATAAATTATAGACGAAATCATCATAAACAGAAACTTTTCTTTTCAAAATAGTAATGAATTGGTAATGATAAAACTTAAGGTGCTAAAATGGTTAAGTCGCCAAAACATCTGTTTCGTAATCCACAAGTTGTGGGTTCGATTCTTAAGTAAGCGATAATGTCATTTATATTAGCAATTTTATGTCGAAATATGTTCAATAGAATGTCAAAATGACTTAATATAAAAAAGAAACTATTAGTAATTGGAAGTTAACGTCTCCTTTATGGGTAATACATATCATAAAAAATTTTTTGCACATCAAAATATTTTATTTCTAATACTTTTTTGCGCAATAAATAAACGAATAACAAAAACGACACATGTGAGGAAGGCTATGCTGTAGAGAAAAAATTGCAGTTAGGTAACTAAATTTGTTTTTTTTATTCGAATAAACCTTTTTGAAAAAATTTTTTAATAAACCAAACAAATTATTTCTTAAGTTAAGATATTATTGCTTTAATTAATTTTTATATGCATACATTAAAAATTATAATTTTTTCATATTTTCTTGAAAAATAAAAAAATAATGTAGATAATGTTATTTTATTTTAATTTTTCAAGATACACAAATTGCATATTTATACAAGTAAACAGTAAATCGATATTATAAAGTCGCTCTCCCTTAATTAATCCACACACTCTTGAATCCATCATATATACATATCTGATAAACAAGTTTGTCGCATTTATTATAAGAAATATAAAGTGTTTGCTTCTCGTCACACAAGAAATATATATAGAGATGTATACATAACGTTAACGAGAGGCAATTAAATTTCATCGTTCGCGAATTAATTAAGCCCGGCAGTCCGAATAATCACAGCATGGAGCGAATAATTTTTTTCATTTTTTTTATTTTAACTCAACGCGCGAACGTGAATTACGAGGCTTTTCCGCGTAACGATCGCTTGCTCGCTCTCTCTCTCTCTCTCTCTCTCTCTCGCCTTATACTCTCTAACGAATGAATAATATCGTTCAATTGCCGCGCGCAACTCAAGGAGCTTGTGCACGACCAAGCGACAGAGCTCTAGAGGGACTCTCTTTCTCTCTCTCTGCTTGGTTTCTCTTCTTTTTTTTTATTCTTTCTTTTTTTTTTATTTTAATGAAAATTCAGCATTTAAATGTACTTTGTCTCCGGGCGGGCTTCGCGAATAAATAACGTCGAGTAGTGAGAGCGAATGCAGAGAGAGAAAGGCAGCCACACGCGAAGCCGGCGCTCATTTGCGTACGCCGACGGAAAGAGAGAAGCTAAGACGTCGCGGCTCTCGCAGCCCCTTAAAGATTGGATGCGGGACTCTTCTTTCTCTCTTTTCCACCCACCCTCTCTAGCCCCATCTTTCCTTTCTCGCTCACATACTTTCTTTCCATCTTTCTTACTCTTTCATGGGTCCGCGTTTGTTACACTCGCACCCACCTCCTCCTCTTCTTTCCCTCGCGCCTTTCTTCATCGCCACCCGTCCACTCCTCCTCCTCCTTTACCCTGCTGTTACCAGAGCGCTTCGACCACCCCTTTCTCCTCTCCCATCCATGCGCGCAACACCCTTTCTTCTGTTTTTCCTCGACGCTCGCGCCCTCGGCTGTGTACGCGCTCTCTCACCCTCCTCCTCCTCCTCCTCTTTCAACTCTCAATGTATGTATATGTGTGTATACGTGTGCAAGCACACCCGACCATCCGTCTCCTTATTCCAAGCAGCCACCCACCCTCCTCCCAGCCAAGTTCTCTCTCTCTCTCTCTCTTTCTGTGTGTGTCCTTTCCCTCCCGCTACTGCCACTACTGCTACTACTGCTGCTGCCGCAGTACTCGGTAACGAGAGGAGAAACACCCTCGCTACTTTTAATCGACCCGCGCTTTCTTGTGCTTCTTATATACATACACATACATACACACCCGTATATACATATACTGTATATACTGTATGTATATATTTCGTTGCTGCCTCGGCTGCTCTGCCACCACCGCTACTACCTACCTATCTCGAGGTTCTCCCTTAAGAAAAAGCGAAAATGAGCGAGCGCGCCCGGCTTGAAGAAAGAGCGAGAGAAGGAAATATATCTCTCTCTTTTTCTTAAGCTATATACGAGAGAAAGAGAAAACTCTTTGCTCTATACCTTCTTTCCTCCTGCTCTCTCTTTCTCTCAACTCCGTCCCTCGTTACTCCTACTTCTCTCATCTACATCTTCCTTCCCCCTTCCCCTCAACCTCCTACTTTGCAGCGAGAAGTCGGTATATAGGTATACACACATATATTTAGGTATATGGGCTTCTCTCGTACTGCCCGTATACATTTGCAACGACGCTGGACCGGAGGAGGCTGCAGAGAAAGAGGGAGTCGGGTGCTCCTTCTTTACCCCTTCTTGCTTTTATTTTCCACCCTTCTTTCTTGAGACCTGTATGTGTATGTATGTATGTATTTGTGTGTATGTAGCTATCTTGTTTTTGCTACCGCAATGATACATAAGTATATATAAGGGCGTTGTCTTTTCATGGCGTCTTTTCTTATGTAAGTTGAATAATGCTTGCGAGAGTTTTCTTGGTCATGAGAGATTTTTACTGGAATTAGAAACTTGTGATCGAAGACACAGAAAAAAAGGGTTGGGGTGAAATGATTGAGAGAAAGAAAATTTGAGACTTTGCTAAAGGGTGGGAGGATTGGTATAGTATTGGAAGCGATATTGAAGACGAGGAAGAAGAAAAGATGCACTAGCATCTTGGCCCTATTTCTTTGCTGGAGCTTGATTTTTTTTTTCTACTCTGGTTCTTTAGTCGTATCTTCTGCTTTCTTTTTTTTTGTTGTTGTTGTATTTTTAATTGAAAGCAGAGAATCGACTATCTTCATTAAATTCGAGCTGCACGATGCAATCTGAGTTTCGAAACGAGGCATGGTTTGCGGCAACAAGAAGAATAAGGGAGGAATAGGGATATTTTTCTCAGAATTTTTTTTTTTTATTCTTTTATTTTTCTTTATCTTTTTCTTTCTTGTGTTATTTTGCTCCATCGGGCGAGAGTTTATGAATCTAATTAAAATTATCGACGACGTGGCGCTTTATCTTAAGGGCTGTTTTCTTTTGTTCCAGCTCGATTTGCGGTCTTTACCTCCCCCCCACATCCATCCATCCCACCTTTCTATTTTCTTGACTTTTCTTTATTTTTCATTACTATAGACTTTTCAGTATACTGTGTCTTGATTATTTTTTGTGCGTGATTAACTTGAATTTTAGATCCTTTAGATTACTTGTTTAGTGAAAGGATATGATAATGAGTAAAGAATCTGAGATTTAAAAAAAAAAATCTGAATAAAAAATTTATAAATTTAAATAAAATAATACATTTTTTTTTAATAAACACATTTTAAAAAGATCTGTATTTCTTTAGTATTATTTAAATCAAGTTTTCTTAAAATTTTTAAGAAGATATTGAAGATTTATTTATTATTTTTATTTATTTTTATAAATTTATAAAAAAAATTTAATAAAGCATTTTTACACTATTATACGACAAACACAAATAGAAACATCAATTATGAAAGTATTTTCAATTTAAAATACTCTGAATAAATACACTATTGATCAATACCAAATCATTTACATTTCACTCGCAGAACAGTCTTATATATTTTAACATAAAAAAAAAACAATCATATTCTATACCCAAATCGTCTTCTAAAAAATTCTCCGCATCATCAATCCATTACTTTACAAAAAAGAATTCAAATATCTCCAATCAATATCCTTCAAATATATTATAATTATCACTAAAACAATATCCAATAGATCACGAATATTACTTCTCCTCGTCCTCGTAACACCATTTACGCAAACTGCGCCTAATCTCAGGTAATTTCAACTTAAACGCGATACTTTTTCCCAACCACTTTCCGCCATAATTACCTGACAACCTATTTTGCGAGCTAATTAAAAGTACGAGAAAGAGAAGAGAGCAAAAGAGAGAGCAA
>JAPYZE010003121.1:0-14216 GCA_030522805.1 Leptomastidea abnormis | reverse complement strand
ATTGGCAGACGATTCTACTGAATATAAAATTTTTTTAATAAGAAAAAAATCGCTTGTGGACCAGTCGGTAGAGCGCTAGTCATATAACCTGAAGCTCTGGGTTCGAGACTCGGCATCTGTCAATTGGGACAACGCGGCTTAAGGAGTCTTAGTTTCTGTTTTCCGTCTGATTTGTAATCCGACGGTAAATGAACTATAACACCGTATGTGGGTTATGATGTATAAAAGATTTAAGAATCAATAATTGATTGGAAAAATGGGCGGTTACGTGCTCTATCTACACGTGTTGTCAAAGTTAAAAATTCAGACTGAGGACGCGTCATTCCTGTAACTTTTTCGTCCTTTTCCAGTTTCTGCATCAACATTATTTATTTGTAAGATATAAAATATAATGTGCCTTTCAAATATCAAGTTGTTACACCAGAATTTTTCTTTTTTATTTATTTAATTAATTAATAAATGGGCTTAAAAGCCCTTTTACAAAATGGTATACAATATTTTTGATAATATCGCAGAAGTGATTGCAGTAATAGTAGTCGCAAAAATGTAAGTAAAGAGCAATGTACAGTGTAACGCATTCACGAATGAAAAGAATAAAATATGACAAGTGTTGGGATCTAAGGCATGCGACACAAGCAAATGACTGCACACAGCTCCTCAAAGGTATGTATTATGGATTTAGCATTTAAATAAAAAGAATTGTAACTATCATTAAAAATATTAATGTCCGTAGCTGCGTACAAGTCATTAATTGCGGCACTCGCTCGAGCAATAAATGATCTTTTATTGAAGTCGTTGACACGTCTATCAATAAAAAAAGACTTTTTTAAATTAAATTATGATTCCTTCAGTTTTAACAGGCCAAGACATAATATTTACAAAATTTATGAGTATGAGCCTTATAGTCATAATCTTTAATACTTAATGTTAGTTCAATATATTAATCAATATTATCATTCTGATCACTCTCATATTCAAAATTACGATCATCATTAAAATCCAATACATTTTCATCGTTATTATCAACTTCTTCTTCTTCTTCTTCTTCTTCTTCGGATGAATCAATCATTTCTTCATCTGAGTCTTCAGGCACATCATTTTCCTTGTCATTATTGTCAGAATCTACAAATTATAATAATATAATAATACACAAAATTTTAGATAATAATTTATACATTTTTTTTTTAAATAGTATTATAAAATACCTTTACCATCAATAACAACATCTCTCACTAAATTTGGAACTTCATTGCCATCGAACCATTTAAAAGTATATTCTAATGTATCTGTTGCAATCCAACCATTTTCTAATGGATCAAGTTTTGACGGTTCCGCTAAATAAGCATTCATCCATATATTCGCAATATATTTAGTCCGTAGTACATGCTGTTCGAATTCTCTGTAGCATGGTGGTATTTTACACGCATCGAAATTAATAACTCTTTTTTTAAAATTTTCCAGATTATCTACTTTTGAGTAATTCTCTGTGAACAAATGCAATCTTGCCTCATTAACTGACAAAATACAATGTAAGCCATTTTGTTTCGTAGCGTATAACTCGCAAACAAATTGTTCAAGTCTTTTTTTTGATGCTTCGTATTCATTTGGAGAAACTAAATTACTAAAAGCTACTTGTAACTCTTCACAATTTTGGAGTAGTTTATAAGCTTTATTTTTTCCCTTATTATAAAATGATGGATTAAAATCGCAACCGGTAAATGCATGCATTGCTGGCAATGCTGCTGAAAACTTGGGTCCTACTGATGTATATATCTTGTTCACATTTATATATCTAATATTGTTTCCAGTTCCAAATTGCAACCAAATTTTTAACGACTCTTTGAAATTATTCATATTGCCCAAAACAATAATTAAAATATCTGTATCAGAACATCGAACGACAACATTTGTCTCTTCATCCAATTTATTTAAGAAAAATGCTATTTTTGTATCAGCTTCCTCATGATCACATTTCAAATCATTAATTATATTGCATTGAGTTACTCCATTGTGAACAGTATATTTATAGCATTTTTCATATGAAATGAATACAGTTTTATCTCGAATATATTGTGCAGCTTCGTTAGAAGTCCAATGTTCAATGATAAAAGATACAATAGCTTGTTTGAACTTAATGTTTTTCAATTCTGCTGAGAAATTAAATGGGCATGAAAGTTGTGGACCTGTAGAAAATTTAGAATGTAACTTGTAACAATAAATATGTAAATAATATATTTTATTTATTTTAAATGACATTGCTTACCAGTTATATTGAAATCACGTGAATAATTGTCACGTAAAAGATGTTCATTATCTTTTATAGATGGTTTTTTATGTACGTCAAAAAGTAAGTATACTTGCTTTGCGTTACAAAAGCTGGTAACTTTTTGCAAAATTTTCATTGAAATTTGTCCAAATGTTTGTGGCCAATTTGTCATGAGGTGTAGCATAAAAAATCCATCAATTATTAAAACGTCTATTCCTTCAGGTGCGCCATGATGTTCCACTTCGTTTTCTAAAAATTGTGTCAACTTTGATTTGTCTGTTTTATTGACGGTCCCATCTAAGTGACAAAGTGATAATGGTACAGGCGTTAAAGGATAAGATAAAATCTGAAAATTAATTTGAAAAAAGTTATTCGGTTAATATTAATTTATAATTTGTGAATCGTAATTATAAAAAAGAATATAAATACTACATACTTTTTCTAGGTCAATTTTTTCTTCTAAAGAAATAGCTAAGAGCCTTCCAAATAAATCTCTTTGAAGTTTTACTTCTTGAACTTTGCCAGCTATTCGAATTTTTCTTTTTTTTGTAACGTGATTAAAATTGTAAATTTGTAATTTGCGAATTTTGTAAGTTTCAAAATTGTTCGGATCTGCTGAACATGTATCTATAAATGTTTTATGCAAATTATTTCCAGTATTTTCTACATTTAGTAAAAAATTTTCAACGTCAGTTGATGCAGCTTGCCCTGTTGAAATGTTCAGTAATACATCTTTTCTTAATGTAGAAGAAAAAGGATTCATGCGCTCGTACATTGTATTTTTTAGAACTTCAATTTGCTGCTTACTTTTCTTAATTCTATTAACAAGCAAATCATTTGTAACATCTTGTTTTTTTTTTAAACCACACTCATTTAATACTGATGATATCAAAGCACATCGCAAAGAATGCGTGATGCTCCATCTATGTCGAGCATCAATTGAATTTGTTAAAAAAGTTACACCCAATAATCGACGTCCAGCATCTGCATTAATTGTTTGTTCAACTGTTAAATCAAAAGGGATTCTTGAAAATGGTTTATCTGTTCTTCTTACTCCTAACATTATGTTTGATTTTAAGCCTGGATGTGTTTCATCAATTTTAAGTAAGCTATTAATGTAGTAAGCAAGCCAACGCGAGTAATTGTGGTGGTTAAAACTAAAAAAAATATTGGCAATTTTTTGTAGTGTATATAAATATATATCAAAATTATTTTGACGAATACTACGTTCAAACATTAAATAGTAATGAATAAGTTGTGTGTATATTGCATAAAATTGTTGTGTTTTTCCATGTAGACCTTTTAAAATATCTTCATGAAATTCTGCAAAATCATTTATTATCTTATTGGTATTTTCATCGTCTATCTTCCAATCAGTTAAGGGCTTATCTAAGAAGTGTTCTAAATAATTTTTTGTTGATTCTTGTACAACAACATTTTTGTATTCCATAAAAAAGTTGAACTCTAACATTTTTAAAGTTAAAAATGTCAGAATATGAATACGTTTGCATTTGTTATAATTTTTTCCTGATATAAAACTGTTTATAGAACCGCTTCCAATTAAATTGCTTTCAACCATTACATTCATTAAACCACAGCCATCAATAAATGTACCGATAGCTTTCATGAGCGCCATTTCGATATGAAAGCCTCCTAAATGAATAAATAAATTTTTAAACTCAGATCCTTCATAACTTTTTAATGGCATAGCAATTTTTGCAATTCCCAAGTCGTATGTTACTTGAGCATATTGTTCATCACATTCCTCAGCAATAGCTTGTGCTCTTCTCATTGTTTCTAATACAACATTTTTTTGAGTTGGTGGTGCATTGATTGGGCGTAGATAAGAAATTTTTTGTTTCATATTAATGTCTGTTGCAAGTCTTGAGTTAAAACCTACCCACATAGGAGTAGGTACATCCAAATAATGTGACAAAATCCAAGCTACATCAATTTTTTTGAATAATTCTAAATCTTTAGGAATAATGTCTCGTGAATTTGTATTCCAAGGAAGCATAGTTTCAATCACTTTTGGTTTTTTTGCATATTCAGGAATATCATTAGATAAACTCTTAAAACTTCTCCTTTTTCTTTTTTTAATATTAATATCTTCATTCTGTAAGCTAGATTCATTTGAATGTAGTAAATCATTGGTGGAATCATTTTCGATATCCTGCACAGCAATTCCTACGGTATCATTCATTGTTACTTTTCCACTCATTGTTTCAATAAATCGGTCAAAGTTGTCAAAACCAGTTGCAGTATGCAACCCTGGTTTACGAATCATATCAGCAGCAGAAACTTTATTATCTTCATGCAAAGTGTATGCAGCTTCTGTTTCTAACTCTTCCAAGACGCTGTAGCTACAAACATGCCCGTACCTATACAAAATGTCAATTACTTGCCGTTTACTGGTCAAACTTTTTAAAGTGCTTCCTAGTATCATATGTTTTGATGGCTTTACTTTTCCATTAGTAACAACATGTACAACATCTGATATTAATGAATTGACAAGGCGTTTTGTTTTATCACTTTTACGTCGTACATAATTGAATCCAGATATTAGCGTAGTATAAAACTGAATAATTTCATCAGGGAATTGACATTCACCTTGCAAGAAGTCGTTTAAATGTATTTTTTCTCCAAGTTTAATGTGTTCGATGTTTTTAATATTTTTACGAAGCACCATAGCAGCTCTGTGTAAGATATCTACATCTTTTAATTGTTGATTATTAATAGCTACGGTCATATTTCTTGGTGCAAATACTTTCTGTTGGTTAGTTTCACCAACTAATTTTATTTCTTTTTCATAAAGTTTTAAGAGCCTTTTTTGGATGTGACGCGTTGAAAATGATGTTGCATCAACTGCAGTGTCTTTATAAGAATCTATCAAAAATTGTGTGAATAAGTCTTCTACGAAAGCAACGAAGAAGCATGTTTTTTTTTTAATGATGTAATGTTCTACAAATAAACATAATTTAACGAACGCATCTTTATAATGATTTCTCACTTTGTGCCATTCAGTTTTTTCTCTGCTTTTCACGATGCTTTGTGAAGTATAATTGGTCTTACAGTATACGTGATAACGTATTTTCTTGTTATTTGTTACACAAGTCTTTATTTTTTCTAATAAATTTATGTCGTTCCTTATTGTTCCATATTCTTTTATTTTATCAAAAGATTCGTAATCCTTTGCAACAGAAGTGTATTGATAACGTCCCGATACCTTTTTATTTTGTTTGTCACAAAAAATACAACTAACGTCTGTACTCTTACCATAGTTGTCAATGTCATTTTCAACTGAATCAGCGATAGAAATATTCTGGGAAGCATCATTTATGGAAGTATCTTGAACATTAGCCGCAAGATTATCTAGAGGATCATCAAAGGACATACTTTCAGATAAATCTTGTGAAGTATTAAAAGATTGGCTGCAAATACAAGTACATACATTAAAATCAATTTTTTAATTACAGCAATAAATATGAAATTAAAATTATATGTAAATCAGCACTAAAAAGAAATAATGAAATAAAAAAATTCTTTTAGTATCATTATTAAATTCGACAAATAATTAAAAATATAACGTATGTTTCGTATGACAGAAAAAACATCATAAATATATTTAGAAAATAAAACGTAAATACTCTGCCTGCCATATGTATTTGCCATAGAATTCGGCGATTCTTAAAAAAAGAATCGATTTTCAAGAATCGATTGTAAATAAAAAGAATCGATCAGGAATCGATTATTGGCAAAAAGAATCGAAGAATCGATTATTAGCAAAAAGAATCGAAGAATCGATTCTAGAATCATAATGTAAAATATATAAAAGAATTATCATGTGTAAGCGCTCGGACGTTCACTACCTAAAAAAATAAATAAATCTTACATATTTATAACACTTGTCTTAGTCGATTCGATTCTTGACTATCTAGGAATCGATTCCCTAAGAATCGACAACTAAAAGAATCGATTAAAGAATCGATTCTTAGACCCAGGAATCGATTTCTTTTTCAATAATCGTTTATTTTGCCGAACCCTAATTTACCACCCCAACATAATTTTAAGATAAACTTTAAAGTTTTATTACTCTCTGAAAAATAATGCCAAAAATTTGAATTAAGGATGATTTTGAAGATTTTTCCGAGCTCTTTCGAATGCCGTATAGTTCTTTTAAAAAAAATTATCTTTTCATTACTTTTTTATCAATAAAAAATTGTAAAAAATAAAAAGTGCTCTCCTGAAGGCATTATATACACCTTAAAAATGGAAAAATTGAAAAATTCATAAAATTAGTTGTAAAAATTTTGTTTTCATCAAAATAAATCCTGACAAATTTTTACCTTTATATATAGGTATTAATGCTATAATTTACCTAGTTATACAATAATAAACATTTATTTAGCATTCTGTAATGTTCAAAAGTTTATTTAAACTTTAATTAATTTTTTATCAAATTATTTTTTCACTTGCCGTAAAATTGAAATTTTTTTTTCATCAGGTAGGTCCAAAATTTGAACAATGTCTTTAGAACATTCATATCAATGGTCGGTACCAGAATAATTGAAATAGACCCCTTTGAACCAACTTTTTTGGTTAGAATTTTATGAAATAATTATAAATAATTAAACAATGTATATATTTTTTTGTTTCTAAAACTGTAACTCAAGTTATTATATATCAATTTGAAACATTTTGCTACCGACCTTTGATATTAATGTTCTAAAGACATTGTCCAAATTTTGGACCTATTCGATGCAAAGAAAAATTTTAACTTTTTGTCAAGTGAAAAAATAATTTGATAAAAAATTACTTAAAGTTTAAATAAACTTTTGAACTTTACTGATGAAAAATAAATGGTTTTCATTGTATAACTAGATTAATTTTATAGCATTAATACCTATATATAATAATAAAAATTTTTCACAATTTATTTTGATGAAAAAAAAAGTTTCTACAACTAATTTTATGAAGTTTGCAATTTTTCCATTTATAAGGTATAGATTTTTTCTTAACCTTCAAAATCCTTTTTTTCATTTTGACGTACGATTAATATTAAAATCTTTATCGCAATTTATATAAAAAATTACGTGTTTTGATAAATTAGCTAAAATTTCAAAATCTTGAAGGTATAAAAAAATTTTATTTATACAAAATGTTGTATTTTGTCAGTAGAATATACTGTAATTTTTTCCAAATTTTTCGTGAAAAAAATTTTTTCCCTTGATTTTGCATTGAGTTTGCATATAAATTTAAAGAAAAACATTGTTAAATTTCAATGCAAAATCAAGGGGAAAAACATTTTTTTTTCATGCAATATTCTGAAAAAATTACAGTATATTCTACTGACAAAATCCAACATTTTTTATAAATGAAATTTTTTTTTATACCTTGAAGATTTGGAAATTTTAGCTAACTTATCAAAACACATAATTTTTGATAAAAATTGCGATAAAGATTTTAATATTAATCGTACGTAAAAAGTAAAAAAAGGATTTTGAAGGTCAAGAAAAAATCTATAAAACCGTCTTTTTTTGTTTTTTTTACAATTATTTTTCTTGAAACTACATCGGTTTTAAGGCGAGCACGATTTTTTTTATTTTTTAAAATTTTTTTTTTGATAAAAAGTAACGAAAAAATATTTTTTTTAAAAGAACTATACGGCATTCGAAAGAGCACGGAAAAACCTTCAAAATCATCCTTAACTCAAATTTTCGGTATTATTTTTCAGAGAGTAATAAAACTTTGAAGTTTATCTCAAAATTATGATGGGGTGACATAATACATATGACAGGCAGTGTACATCGATAACCAACTATTTATAAAAATTACAAAGTTAATTTTTTCTTAAAAAAAAGGAATTGTAACATATATTTTATAAATCAATAGGCGTTAGCACAATTATTTAGAAAGGATAAACAAAATTCTAAAACGCGTAGCAAAGAGAGAGAGAGAGAGAGAGAGAGAGAGAGAGAGAGAGAGAGAGAGATACTCCGGAGAAGTGAACGAGAAAAGAGAGAGAGAGAGAGGATGCCAATGATGTAGCGGAGAGCGATAAGTTCAGCTCCAGCAAATGAGGGGAGGTATAACACGTGTAAAGAAAACAGTTGTGGACGGTGCGTCAGTGGAGAGAGGGGAAGAATAGCAAAGTAGTGGGTGGCGAAAAGAGGAGTGGGTTACGATCAAAAATCATTTTTTATCTCATGGAAATTAAATATAATTTTTTAATATATCAAGAGACAGAAGTAAACCTTTCTATCCCGACAATCAACCCTCAATTTATAAAAAGAAGTCTTTTTAGTCTGCATGAAAATTATTTTCTGCTATTACACAAACACATGCATATTTTGAGCCATCTGTAACAAGTTATAAGATCTCCCAATATTAGATTGATCCGATCTTTTATTTCTAAACTCCAGGCTTTATACATCCTAATAATGTCGTTATCGACCCCTTCCATAAACCATGTTAGTAAAAATAATAAATGAAAAAAATTTTTTATGTCTATTTAGCTAAGAAATTATTGATAAATATATGATAAACATAAACAAAAATAACAAAATATTCTGGTATAACAATAATAAAGGTTTTACTTGTTTTATCCCGTGAATAATTACAGCCCTCGCTTTGCCGTGCAGTAAACTTAATTTTATGGATAGAAGTAACTTCAGTCGTGAATAATATACTTTTTAACTTCCATAATTAAAAAAAAAAATTTTTTGCCTCCTGAATTATAATAACAATTTTTAATGATGTAATAATTAAGTATATTTTAAATAATGGTTACGCTTATTGATTTATAAAATTAATGTTTCAATTTTTTTGTTTAAAAAAAATAGTAATATGTACTGCCAGTACTTATATTTTCTAGTATTTTTGTTGTATTTTCGAAATATATTTATAATGTTCATTTTGGAATACCAAAAATAAGTTATATTTTTTACAATTTATTTTTTATATTACCCAATGATACTATAAAATTTAATTTTTTATTTAGTAATTTACTGTTAATGTAAATATTTTATAAAAAAATTTTTGAAATTTTTTATTTGCCGAAAAAAAATGTTTTTTTTTTGCCTACAATATGTTACAAGGGACAAAAAGTATGAAAAAATTTAACATTACGTCTTTTGGAACATAATGAAAAAACATTATTTCTCAAAAAATATAAATTATTTTATCCCTGTTTTTTAGTTAATAATGTGGTGATTACTTCGCGGACAGGAAAAAATAAATTATTCTCTGATATCGATAATGAATTGATATTAATCTTTGTAATTTTTCATTATTTATTCTTTATAAGTCAAAAATAAATATATTTAGTTTTATATTCATAACAAATGAAAAATTATGTAATAAAATAAATTTTAGTCCTATTTCTTATTTTTTTAATAACTAAATTTTGTATGGAAAAAAGGAATCTTAATATATTAACTAACAGGTAAAAAAACTCTAAATCATTTTTTTCTAAGTAATGTAGGCAATATATATAATAAATAAATAATATGAACTTACTTAGAAACCGATGTCTTTGATAAATATTTTTTATTAATAGATGTAAATGAACTGTAGCATGGCTTGGAGTGGTAACCGATATTTCCGCAAATTTCATCAGGAATTATTATTTCACTGTATAGTAGATTATGTGTTTTTCTAATTGCTAAAGATAATTTACATTTTTCAAAGGTATCACTTTTAAACTTCTTGACCGGTATATCTTTATTCTGTTCATTTTTGCATAAAAAGCAAATTAATTGATTAACGGATGTCTCATCACCCTCCTCCATTGGTAGCGTTCCATGACTTTGCACACCTTCCACTGGTACCATTTCACCAGTTTGCAAAGTTTCCCCTATTCGTACCGTTTCATCAATTTCCACAGTTTCCTCCATTATTTCCACTTCAGCACTTTGCGAAACTTCCTCCATTGTTAGTGCTTGACCAGTTGTCAAAGGACTGATCGCTCGTTGTTACAGAGCATCTTACTGCTCATGTACGAACGATAAGAGGAAAGAAAGAGCGAGGTTGTACAATAAACAAAATTAAATTCTGATACTCATATTGCACCGCCTATGAGTCATGTGATCAAGAGACTTGCGGATAAAGATTAAAAACTGGTTCAAGTTTCGTTTTGAACTTTACCGTACCGAGAAATAATTATGAACACTTAAATTTTTTAAATTTTGTTGAATTCCACAAAAAGTTACGACTTTCTTACATCAATTATGTATATAAACGTCATAAAATATATGACACATATTAGACGGTAAATGAAAAATGATTAAAAGAATATTTTTAATATTATAAATATGTAAAATGAAATATTTTTTTCTTGATAAATAAGTAAGTAAATGAATACAGAAAAAAAAAATATTTTAAAAAATTTAACACTAATAATATTAAGATTTTTAAATCCAATTGTAATATAATATTAATTTTTAATTATAACAAAATAAAGTAGAAAAAATTTCTAATAATTATATAAATTACTATTACGCTTACAGGCAAATATAATTTAAGCTATATGTAAACATCCTGTCTTGATTCAAAGACATATCAAAAAAGCTATTAATATTGAATGTGTACCGTCACTTGATGCTGAATTTGTTTTTGAAAGATATGTTTCATGGAACCATCCATGGCACCGTGCTTTCTTGTGTCCAGTTGATGATGGTGAGGGTATTTTTTATCATTTTTGCAGTTGTAACACCGATGAGATTTAGTCAGTATGCTTTGGCAGTCAGAAGAAGCACCTTGCAGTGACAGCATCATAAGTATATTTCAATTATAAAGTTATTTTAACACCATTTACAGTGAAGTTAAGATTGGTAGCAACATTGAGATAAAGGTAAATGAAGTGTCTATCGAAAAAATATTAAAAAATATGTCTAATATTAAATTAAGCAATACTTTGTTTTTCACAAAATTTTTAAGTCATTACTAATAAATGGCAGTTGACTGACAATAATTTTAAAATCTTTTAACATATTATTGTTCTTTTAAAAATATATCTTTATTTGAAATAATTATATTGATATCTTTGAGGCAGTCTATTTAATTGTACAATCATTTTATATATTTTTTTTTTATTAAATTATAATAATGATCATTTGTTTCTGGCAAGATACTTTCTTATAAAGTCAAATTTTCTCAACTGGGCCACTAAAAAATGGACCTTTCAATTTCGCGATAATTTCTTCATAATTCTATTAAGTTGTATGAAAGAATAAAAATCTCAAAATTTTCGCGAAATTGAAAGGTCCATTTTTTAGTGGCCCAGTTGAGAAAATTTGAATCATAACAAACAAAAATAACTCTTTTTGTAATATGGTATCTACACATGTTATAAAAGTATAAAAGTAGTGGTGGAGGCACGCGGTGACTCGACCGAATTTTAGTGGGGGCAAGTGTGTGTATCTGACAATATACAAGGGGGGGGGGCGAGTGTACCAATGTCTATGCAATATTTTGGGGGCGAGTGTGCAAATGCCTATACAATATTTTTGGGGCGAGTGTGCGTATACCGATACAAATTTAGTAAGATTTTAAAATATTGCTTCTGAAAGCGTACTAAGTTATATTAATTTCAGACTTCTCTAATAAGACCTTTAAAATAAAAATTATCAAAATTATAATAGTTTTAACACAACAATCATACTTGTAAAAACAGTCAAAAAAATAAATTTCGTAAAATTTTTTTTATTCTTCGTATCTAACATTTTTTTCTGTTTTCCAATACAGATGTTTTTAAAATACATTAACTTAAGGAATGTGTGTATATTTATTAATGCAATTTATAGTGTTTATCAACGTGTAAAATACGAGTAGCACACTCACCCTGTACGGTCGGCCCACTCGTCCTCTTTTGTTTACTAACAATTTTACTAAACAAAATTTGTAAAAATATTAAATGAATTTATAAAATATAATTTTATCATATCGATTTCAGATGCGTGACGACGTTAATTGTATTCTGCGTGCATTTCACGGACTACTTGCATTGATTACGACACTACAAGTACTCTTCGTGATCGCACTATTTTATGTCGTCTATTTGATTATTAGTTGGTTGGTTAACCAAATAAACAGTTTCGTTGGTATCTTCAATGAAAACAACATTAAGATCGTTGCTGATAAAGCTTCGGATGTAGCAAAGTTAATTGCCGATGAAGCAACTGATGCAGCGAACGTGGTTGCTAATGAAGCAGTCGATACAGCAAAATTGATTGCTGATAAAGCAGCTGATTCAGCAAAGTTAGTTGTCAATCATGCAGCTAAAGCTGCTGATTACATCGCAGCAAATGTGGATATAAATGCAGTAAAAGAAAACATAACAAATGCTTTTAATTTAATTAAAAACAAACTTATGTAATCAATTATCTTTATTAATAATGAAAGAAAAGTGTGTATTAAATATAATGAAATGAATTAATAAAACACTTTCTGCAATTAATAATCTAACTATTTGACTTATAAAAGTAACATTTATTTTTATGTAAATATCACAAGCAAAGGGGAATTTCACTCTTTAAATCGATTTCAATTTTTAGCTATTTCAGCGATGTTAAATCGCTTAAATGATTTCAATCGATTTCACATCGATTTCACCAATTACAATTGATTTTAAAATCGATTTTAAGACTAAAAATCCCCTTGGTTTATATTATACAACGTCTTTGACTATATTAATATATAGGGGAGACCAGGACGAAGTTAAAACTGTTTTGTTGTTACGTCTGTAACTTTTTTAATTTTTAATATTTTCATTCCGGACAAAAAGGATCTTAAAGGTATGCTTCTCAGCTACTAAATCTATTTTTTTTATTTACTTAATTGATATTTTTTTTTTTTAAACTTGAAATATGTAAAAAAAGTGCTGTTTTAACTTCGCCCCGAAAAACGGTTTAGTTAAAATTGCTTTATATAATTCTAATATTGAATTCCAAGCATAAATCTTAATAGTACTTTTAAACTAAAGCATATAAGCTCTGGCTAATCATTTTAAAAGCTTTTGTTCTCGAGTTATCAATTGTTTTATATCAAAATTAATATAATATCAATTTTTGTATAAAAATATTAAAATTCTTTAATGAATTCTTTCAGTTAATATCTTGAAAGAAAAATATATCTTATACCCACTCAAATTAAAGGCCTTAAACTCAGCTATAATCTAAGCCCTGATTGATTAAAAAAGTTTGTTGTGATCCAAAGAATTAAAATAAGCGATTTTAAATACGATTGTACATGGTAAAAGCCATTTATCGGAAAAATTATGAATTTTAAATGCTATTTTTTAGTTAAATTTCAATCTTCTGTTACTTTGCATCTAGACAAGCTTTTTTAACCAGCGAGGGCGCAAATTAAAGCTTATTTAAAGTACTTTCTGTGGAATACTTTTAAGTATGCTTTTAAAATTTGTATTATTGTACAACTCAAGCACAAGTAATTTTAATTTCACTCCGAAAAAATTTTAACTGTACCCCTTTTTTTAACATTACTTAAAATGAAGCTATCTCAGGAAGGAATAAAGCTACAGAAGCCGTCAGAGCTTCAGGTTATATGACTAGCGCTCTACCGACTGTATATTATTTTATTTTTATATAAGTATTTCCCTCAAAAATAATATATATCCACAAAAATTGTCTGCCAATGTAAGAATCATCATTTTTTAGCATACGTTGTATAAAAATTAATTGGCAGACATTAACTAATTAGTTATCAAGCCTTAAACAACTTTGATTTTTTTTTCATCCAAGTTTTTATCATTTTTTCTTATTAAAAAATTATATATCCAGTAGAATTGTCTGCCAATTCAGGAATCATAATTTTTTAACATAAATTGTATAAAAAATAATTGGCAGACATTAACTAATGAATTATTAATGTCAAACTGTATATTATTTTATTTTTATATAAGTATTTCCCTCAAAAATAATATATATCCACA
>JAPYZE010003120.1:0-16456 GCA_030522805.1 Leptomastidea abnormis | reverse complement strand
TTCGTTATGTTGCACCAATATCCAGCACTTCCAAAAAAAAATAGTAAAATTTCATATCATTTTAGCAAAATTTCCAAAAAAATTTCTATCAGTGTAGCTATATATACGTGTATTTTGGACGATGGAAGTGATATCGTTAGTGACGTACCAAGTAATGAAGCTATTTTTAAAAAAATAAAGTTACGAGATATAATATGAAAAGCTTTGGATAAGTATTTAAAATTAAATTAAATTTGTTTATTTGTTAATTTGTTTTTTGGCTCAGTTTTTGTTAAACAATGCTATTTCATATAAAAAATGAAGCTCTAATCTATTTCAATAAATAAATAAACTTTTGGATTTTTTCTCTTTTATTTTTTGATAAAAATTTTTACTTGCCTGTTCGGTGTAATTCGTGAGTAGCTGTCCCTCCATAAACCAGGTAATTTTTGCGGCTGGTCTTGAACCGACAGTCATGCAGTTTAGCTCGTATTTGCGACCAGCGCTTAAAGCTGCATCTTCACTAGTCATTATCGTAACATTCAACGGGCGCACTGTAACAAAAAAATAATTATATTTCTTCAACAACTGTCATTTAAATCATTATTTTATTTTATTTTATAGTTTACTTTTATGAACAATAATTGTAAAGAAACAATTTTTCTGTAAATTAAAATTTAATGGGCATTTTAGACTTTCAATCGAACACATTTTATTATGCGCAATAAAAAGATATATAATACATTTGTAATTCATTGACTACCTAGTGTAACATCAAAATTTGTTCGGTATACTTTAAAGTCGTAGGATGTAAGACGCAACTTTAAGTCACGAGTCAAAAAGTTGTATTTTCAACTTCGTCGGTACTAGCTTTAATGCGTTTTGAACGAGTACACAATATTATATAACTTACACGAGTAAACCATAGGCTATATGACGAATCGAGTAACTTCCGTTGAATCGACATAACTTTATAATACAGATATGTTGTAACTATTGATATAATGGAAAGTTATCATATCCATTAATGTAAATTTATGCTTATCGAGTAAATGTTATGTTAGCACTTATACATTAAATAAAATTTATAAGATATTTGGTGGAGTACAATATATAGCGATACATTTATTTTAATGCAAAAAGAAGAAGGATGTTACTAGCTAGATTTATAAATACAATAAATAAAGGTTTGTAATCTAAGGAAGAGAAGCAATGAAAGATTAACCGTTTAAAATAAGGAGAAAAGACGAGAAAATGTGGTAGAGTTAAGATAAGAAAGAGAGAACTAAGAAAATGTAGGAAGAAGTAGTAAAGAGAGAAAGAAATTGTGAAAATTGTGGGAGGTACAGTATGAAAAGAGAGGAGTTGCAAGATTTTCCCGAGCATCCGAAGAAGAAGAAGCCGAAAGAGAGATCGAGCAAGCCTGGAATTAAACTTTTCGTACTTAAAACTTTTGACTTCCAATGAAAAATTTTCCGTGCTTTCCGGTATCCCACTTTTCCTAGTATCTCTCTCTTTTTTCCTTTTCTGCTTAAAGCTTAACGCTTTCCTCTACCTTGTATCAGTCTCTTCTGCTTACCTTTCTTCCCTCCCGCCCCCCCGAACACTCTCTTAACTTGATGATTTTCTCTCGACACTTTTTCTTTTCTTTTTTTTTTTTTACTATTTTCCATTTTCACAGCAATATAGCGTCCTGAAGTACGGTTAAAACCTTATGCTCTTATTTATTTTCGGCTTGGATTACTTTTATCATTTGTCCGGCTCGTCATTTAGAGTAATCTGAATGTTAAATAAGGCTGAAAAATTTTTCACTATCTCTAGATCCTCATCCTCCTCCTCCTTCCTCCTCCTACCTGTTATAAAACATTTCGCTGAACTTTTTACGGTGTCCTGGATTTATCCTCGGAAAAAAGTGCGTTTTTACGACTTTCGCCGTTAGAGTAGTAAAAAAAAAAAAAGAGGTAGAGACGGTGAAAAAGAAGAACGTTTCGATTCGAAAAGCTTTCTCTCTAATTCTTCTGGATTAAGAGCAAACGAAGCGTAGCATAGAAATTAACTGGACGTATGCAGCAGTAGCCAGCAGCAGCAGCAATGGCAGTAGCGAAAGGCGAAAAGAAGAGGTACAGTGCTCTCGATAGTATAGCCACAAAAGACCAAAGCCACGGGCTGACGTATGGCTACGTGCAGGCTATACCAAACTTATTGCCACCGGGCAATTGAAATAACGCAAGCTTGCACGCGCGCCACTTTATCCGGGAAAAGGGGAGCAAAAAAAAAAGACGGCTGGAGGTTCGTGTACAGGAATTACTGAAAGACGATTTTTTGTGCCTGCCGCTTTAATTGCCGTTTTATTTATTTTTGTTTCTTTTTATTTTTTAGCTTTGCTGAAATAAACTCATGCCTGGATACGCCTATTCGATCAGCGAATGGATCTAGATAAAGCAAGGAGGGTGCGCGTGTATGTGTGCGCACGCATATATTTGTATGAGCTTGCTTTTCAATGCTTTACATTCAACCTGGCGTTTAATGAACGCACGTGGACAACTGGTTGTTTTTCCCTGTTTTTATATCAAATGATTATTGTGCTTGAGCATTTGTATAACCAATGCCGAATTTTCTTTTATTATTTTTTTCTCTATTGAAATCAAGAGCGTGATGGTATTAATTAAGAGAACTTGAAAGCAGTGAATTGAAAAAAAAATTTAAATATTTTAACCGAGTAATTTAGTAGTATTCATATAATTTGTTCAATTAAATGCACGTTTATCATAAAAAAAACAAAGTTTTATTTTTCATTTGTTTTAATGATATCTAATTTAAATTATTTTTATTAAATTAAAATCAATAGGTTTAATATTAATTGCAGTTTTATTAAAATACCTAAAACTCAAGACAAAACTTAACAAAAAAGAAATAAAACAAATGCGCCTAAAAATTCTAGATGAAAATTGTCTAGGTGCAAAAAAAAAAAAAAAAAAATAAATAAATACAAAAACTTTTTTTTCTTTTTCTTTCCTTCCAATTGGCTTAGATTCGAAAGAATCCTTGTACACCTCATACACTGCATGGAGATAGAGAGGCTGACATGAGCACAAAGAAATTTTCTATAAGAGAACTAGAGAAAATGAGAGAGTAAAAGCTAGAGGAAAAGAGAGAGATAGAGAGAGAGAGAGAGGCAGAGAGAAATAGAATAGGAGTGGTGAGAGCAGAGTACCGGAAATAAAAACCGGAAAAAGCGTACACAGACTTGGCTTTGCGACAGAAAGAGAGAGAAAGAGCTTGCGACTGGAGTCAGTCGAGGGCAACGTCGCGCGGCAGAGAACAAATGAGCGTAGTATAGGCGGGTATATAAGGGAAGGTCTGAACGGGAAAATAAAGCGCGGAAAATATCGGGTGGTCTGGTTGAGACGCCGACAACGTCGAGGAGGAGGAGGAGGAGGACGGTATGTATAGAGAGGGGCGTCTTGCTGCAACCACGTACGGCACAGCTTGGGATAGCGTAGCCTGGGATCACTCGGCGAGACTACTCACTCGACTTGGCCCGGCGCGCTCGTCTTAAGAGGTTGGACCACTCCAGCCAGCAGTCTCTCTTTCCAATCTTCAAAAGCATGTGTGTATGTGTGTGTGCGCGCTCATCTCGGTTCACTAGGGGACTTCTTTTCTTTTTTTTACTATAGTGAGTTTCGCGCTCACAATCTGGTTCAAGAGGTAGCCCACACATTGGCATGTACCTAAGACTAAGCTATGGTATCTTTCTCGTTTATCCTCCGCTCGCATGGGCCGTTTTTTTACTTCTTTATCTCGAGGCTTATTGCTATCCGATTTTGACTCGTTATTTTAAGCGTCTCCTAGTTCAATTTGTAGTCTATGACAACAACAACAACAACAACAACAACAACAACAACAACAACAACAGGAGCAGTTGCTGCAATCGAGTTGGCTTCCCTGGAACTCGACGAGTTTTCTATTAACTTAAGAATCGGAGTCGCTCTCGCGTGCCTGTACTAGAAGTACACTAGGTGTTTTTCTTTTCTTTCTTCTCGTCTACTGCCTTCGCTAACTCCTCTGTACCTCGCCCCTTCGGAAGCCATATGCTTTTTTTCTCTCTTTCGACGCTCTCGTTTTTCCCTGTACTTGCTAGCTGGTCCAGCTTCTCCCTCCTTCCCTTCCCATACTATGCGCTTTGTAGCCGTGCCTCCCGAGAGACTTTCCAATTTTGCGCAGTGCGAATTCTTTTGTCTTCGTGGCTATTCGCGGGCTTTTATTCTTTTGAATCCAGCAGCCGACCGGCTTTCAGAAAAATAAACGAATAGAGAGAGAGAGAGAGAGAGAGAGAGAGAGAGAGAAAGAGAGAGCGAAAAAGAAAGAAAGAAAGAATGAGATGGAAAGAATATGAGAGGGGTAGGAGGGGAAAGAGGGCGGAGGCGCCAGAGTTCGCACAATGTACCCCGACAAATGCAGAAGCTGTTTATTGTCCGAGCGCGGGCGGGCTTTTTTGCGCTTTAAACGATGAGAAACGGGCTCGATTCAACCTTTTCATTTGTACACGGATTTTTATACTTTTTTTTCTTCTTTTTTTTAATTCTCTCTCTCTCTCTCTCTCTCTCTCTCTCTCTCTCTCAGTATACAGTGTTTTCATGCCGATTTATCATATCTCGCTTAAATGGGTAAGCTTTTTTTGTAATTGACGAGAGTACGTGTATACGGGTATCGATGCGATTAATCAAAAATCCACTGCTAAACAGTTTGAAAAGAACGATATAAAAACAGATTCTATATACTGGTATGTGCGTAATGTACAAGGAAAGAAAAAAAATAAATATTGAAGAGTGGAAAAAAATAGTTGCAGAGTAAATACGTGCTGTATACGGAACAGTTGCGGGTTTGAGGAAAAAGTGATGCGAGTGGAGTGTGATCACGAAATGGATGCTGCGTGGATATGAAATGCGGGGATGAATTAATGCATAATTGTTAGGGATGTCGGCTGTACGAGTTCGCGTACCTAATGGCAATGCTGCGATTGCGACTTTGAACTCTGACTGAAGCTTGTGTGTTATTTATACTTTTTGTAAAAATGAGAGGAAACTTTTTAACTTTGAAAGGTTTTTTTTCAACCAACGTTACAGGTTTTCAAATTTCTTCTTTTTTTTCGTTGTGGCTTTTTTATGTTTTTACGTTTTGTTTGAGTTATAATAAAAGCTGTAAAAAAAAGTGGATGTTTCTTATTTTTACCGAGGTTGTATAATAATGTTATGCCCCTGTTTTATTTCTCAACACGGTGTGTACTAAAATTAATATATAACGTGTAACCATAATTTTTTCCACTTCAAGTTAATGTAATAGAATGAGGAATTTCTTTTTTATTATTAATTTACCGAAAACAGAGGAAAGAGAAAGAGAAAGATAGACATAAAGAAAGAGAAACAAATTATGTTTTAAATTGGTTTTACCTTATAACATTTTAATGTAAAAGAAAATTTTATTCTTTGCAATCAAATTCTAATTAGAATTTTTCCATTTAAATTGACAAAAATTTTATCATTCTAAATTAAATATTTATTAGCTGAACTAATTTTAAATTTTCATAAAAAATTCCAAATTCACAAACTTAATTTAGCAAAGGTAATAATAATTTATTATTTATTAAAAAAAAATTCAACAGATATATTCAAATATATATCATAACACGAGAAACGACAGCAAACGAAATAAAAAAAAAGGAAAAAGGATATCGTCAAAAATATTCGTTGCCGAGTTTACCCCCGTCCGTCTGACCAATAACGATTCGTTCCACTGGCGTCACAAGTTGGCCGAGGATCCGAAAATAACATCTCCATCGCGCTCTCGACGAGATATATAAAAATGAAATTGGTTTTCCGTTGTTCCTGCAAACGTCGTCCTTTGCAAGCGACGTCGACGAGCGACAAACTGGCAAGGTTGAAATGAATCTCCTCTCTCTCTCTCTCTCTCTCTCTCTTTTACCTACTCAAAAAAAAAAAATTGGTTTACCGCTGATTTTTCGCGAAAATCATCCAAGGGCTAGAGGAAAGTCCTCTTTCTCGTAGTAATTCGTTCCTTACAAAACTTCAAACCACAAGCTTTTACTCGTGAGAAATCCACGCCGACGACTGCAGTTACGTCGATTGAAAAAAATTTTACTTGTCGACTTTTCTCTTTTTCTAACATTTTTACCTTCGTCGTCAAGCTGAAATAGAAGGGATAGGGTGCTGCCAGAGTTGACGTTCGGAGTGTACCATCCACGAAAAAAAAAAAGTCCAACTCTTGCGTCGACATCTTCTTCCGACGCGTTCGTAAAATCGTTGAGTGTTCGGTTATACGTCGCGCACTTATTCCAATTGCACTGAATTCACACCGTTAAACGTATTGAGAATTGAAATTCAATTTCATCCATCGACTTTTCACTTATTTTATTAAATTATTTCACTTAATTCTAGCATCAATCTTTTTTCGTGCATTCCACGAAATTCAATCATTATCATTAGTTCCATCTTCTTTTTCAGGGCCAGCAAATTGAAATGATGATCGTCTTAAAGATTTTCAGATTTCTAACTTTGCGCGTTATCATTACAAATATCAGATCCCGCAAACGTGCAAGCATTACCCAATTCCGTTGTAGCGGAGTCCATTAACCGGCAAACTGGCCTTTAATTAGTCAGACTCGATCAGGGCATCCCGCTATTCCCGGCGCTCTGACTCCACACGCCGGAGAGGGTCAATTCAATCCCCTGACTTCTCTCTCTCTCTTCTCTCACGGACGTCTCGCATTCTCTTTATCTATCCGAGCCTGCCTAATAATCTTCTCGTTCGGCGATTATCGTTTTGCTTGTTTTCTCTTTATGTCTAACCGACTTCTATATGTGTATGTACATATACTATAGACCTATATAGCCTCTACCTTATTTCATTGGCCTCTTTTCTATATCAGAGGTAAGGTGTATAAGAGAACGCGATTGTTATTGTGCTCAGGCAGGCGCAAGTTAGACGGTCCAGGTCGCTTGGATTAAGGAATCGAGAAAACGACGTCGTTGTTTTCTGTCGCTTACTACTACTACTATACCCTTCTTTTTTTTTACAAGCTATATAGAGCAGCATTCTTGCAGCTTGACTTTTGCTTGCGCCTTACCCGAGCGTTTTTACCTGCTTTCAAGCGCGTTTTATTTCTAGAATCGTCTGACCTTGTTTTGGGGTTGCTAAGAGGTCCACCGAGAATTGGTTGTTAGAGTTGATGTTTTGGAAAAATAAAATTTTAATTTCGAGTGACCTAAATTCTTTTTTTTTTTGTTTTTTCTTTTTCTTTTTGGCGTATTGATCTAAATAAATGTCGCAGTACTTAACAAAATTATTTACTTTCGTTTTATTACGAACGAATAAAACTAAATATTAATTAAGTATTTCTTGGCACTAATAAAAAAGTAATAAAAAATTACAAACAATCAAATTAATCTAAATAATTCAAAAAGTTAATGAAATATTAATACAGCTCTAATGGAGTGTAAAAGTTAAACAAAAAAAGAAGAAATTTAAAGCATAAAAAACATTGAATTTTTTTTTTCTTACTGCACTCCTTCACTGTAAAACAAAAAGAAACGAAATCTTTTTCAGCGCACGCGTAGCTTATATAGCGTACATCTCGATTCTCAAACTATCGACACTGCGCGTTGTCGGGAGAAAAAAGGAAGGGGTTAGCAGCTGGATAGTAGAGTAAAAACGTTCGCTTCCCCTCCAAAAAAGAACAGAGTAAAAAGTAGAGAGAGAGAGAGGGAGAGAGAGAGTAGAACCCGTAGCGTCGGCTGGAGAGAAGAAAATCGTTTTTCCCAGAGTGCAAAATAAGACCTTTTCTCTCTTTTTTTTCTCTCTCGCTGTCTCATCTCTTTTTCACTCGTTCTTCTATTTTAGTCTAGTCTTATATATATATATATACACCAAGCTCTCGCTACTTCTTTCTTCTTGGAAACTTTCTTACAGGTCTAGCTTGAGCGAGTGCAAGCACTGGACCAAAACGCTAGTGGTCTAGTAATAGCAGCGCACCAGTATGCTGAGCGAAAAGGCATCGATTACAATTCAGAGTCGGAAAAATGTCTGCTTACTGCACTGGTAATAAAGCTCACTCTTGGATTGTTGCAGGTTTTTTACCTTTCGTCGAGCGGAAGCGCGCATTTATTCGTTTATCGATTATTTAGTGATCTTATTAGTCAATTTCTCCGCTTCTTCGCAGTTAAATGTTTCCAGAACTAAGAGTCTTAATCAGGAAGTACGAACGTTTGTTTATTAAAAAAAAAAAAAGACATTTTTTATAATAGAAAGGATAAAGGTGGAAGAACTACTGAAAAGTACACAGAACTTAATAAAATACACTTCAATTTTTTTCTCCTTAACTCTGAAACTCCTAATCTGTCATTCTGCACACAGATTTTAATAAATCTTGGTACCTATCAATTTTTCACAAATATATCATCTTTACTCAGACGATAGAGGAAGGGTTAACTCCCTGCTTCACCGTTGTCTAAATAGCCGATATCCAAAAGCAGGGTCTAGTTCAGATCTCAGAACTTACGTCTTTGTACGCACCTGGCCTCAATCCTCCTCCTCCTCCTCCTGCTTCCCTCCTTCCTTAATCCTCCCTTTACCATCAGAAGACAGCTCTAACGGACTTTATCGGCTGCTTTGGCAAGCTCGAGGTAGTTTCAAGAGGATAGAGAGCGAGAGGGGGGGGTGGTAGGGGGATTGCACGTTTTCAGCACAAGACCGTTGGAGTATTGGCTGAAAGCTTACTGCTAGTAACAGTGCTTGCACGAGTATGTATGGCTGTGTATGTGTGTGTGTTCGAAGCCGAAAGTCGAAGTTCCTCTTAGCGAAGCTAAGATAGTTACGATATAACTCCATCGATATTTTAGTCCGGTTATTAGGCTTACCCCACCCCCCCTTTCTCTCCCAGCTACCCCTTACGACTATATCTCCGGCCGGTTATTAAGGTGTTCTCTTCTCTCTTCCCATCGTCTTCCTCTTCCTCTTCCACCACCCACTCCCCCATATACCATCTCCTTACAAGGACGCGGCAGCCTGACACTGTCGCTAAATCATGACGGAATGGCTGAGCCTGGAGCAGAGGATGTGGTGCTGCTGGCTGCTGCGTACGAAATCGATCGTATACCTCTACTCTTCTTCCTCCTACTCCTCCTATTCCTTCTTTCCCCCTCTATCTGTAACAGTCCCCCCTGAACAGTCCCAAACGATTTCCAAGTACTTTGGTAAGTACGTGATTGCGAGCTGAATTTCAATTCGGATTATAATGGCAAAGGTGAAAGGGTGAAAAGTATTGCCTCTTGGAATGTAGGAGAGAGAAAGAGAGAGAGAGAGAGAGTAAAGTAAAGCCTTACCTTATCGCGGGCTTACCACAATGTTATCATCGTACGAGCTAATATGAGTTTGTGTATGCAAAAGAGAGAAAGGATGAGATGGGAAGGGGGAGAGAGAGAGAGAAAGTAAGGATAAAAAAAAATGGAGACTGACGTAAAAAGTAAAAGAAGGGTAATAAAGAAGAAGAAAGGCAAAGTAGAGGAGAGGGTTGTAAAATTATCAGCGCTTAAATCCGTGTGGTTGGCTGAAGGAAACGGGACGTCAAAGCTCGTGCGCGCGCGTGAGCTTGCTCTGCTCGCTTTGCACGCGATAAACAGGAAGCGGATTTTAACGCTTGGCGTAAGCAAAGCTTTGGCGAGTATGAGCAGCAACAGCAGCAGCAGCTTGATGAGACAAGTCAAGTAAGGAGGGGATGAGGTCGACTTGCTAATATCCGTCCGGTGCAGAGGGCGCACGTCCAGGACCCTTCTCTCTACATTTATATGTAGTGGTGTATGTATATGTGCCAGGTATACATGTTGTATACAAGCGCATAAATATAAACTTGAGCTTGGACGAGAGAAAGAGAAAGGCTTGGCTTGTACTATCGGACTTTGATGATATAGTTAGGCTCTTTGCTAGAGAGAGGGAGTAGATAAGAAGGCTCTACGGCAAAGGCTTTTCCTCCTGGTTCTGCTCCCTAGGGGTGCGCGCTATGTTGTATAGCGCAGATAGCTGCTGCTACTGCTACTGCGACGCAGCGTGAAGAAATGGCGAGAGCAATTTGTACAGCGACGCTCTACGTAACTTCCGTAGCTTATCTTTTAATCGCTAGCGATTATTTCAAGAGCTAGCCTAGCTATAGTGTAGTTTTCGTTATTGCTGGTAATTATTTTGGAAAGGGGTAGGGAGAGAATTTGGGATAAGAGTGGAAATAGATGGGTTGGAATTTTTTTTTTTTTGGTTTGAAGATGTGTTTTGGTGTATGGAATATTGGGATGGTTATTTGGTTGATGAGAAATTTTGAAAGTGTTTTAAAAGTAAATTTTGAGAGAGTGAAAAAGTAATTTAATTTTTTTTATTATATAAAAATAAAAATAATTCTGTAATTCAATTTCATGTCTTTTTTTTTTTAATAAAATTTTTTAGTTTTATTTTTTGGTATTGCGCGAACAAAAATCTGTGCCCGTAAGCTAAAAAATTCATTTTTTATTTTTTTTTAATATTATTGAAAAAAAAAAGTTACCAATAAATGGTAGTAGGCATTTCAGCACTTCTCAATATCTAGTACACATATCAGAGATTTTTTTTTTTTATTCACCGACGAATTTAATAAAGGCTTTCGAGTTAAAATAATCCTTGCGTGTCCTATCGCAGAGGGCAATCGATCATGTATCTCATAACAGACAGGTGGAATAGAAAACTATGCACTATGCACTTTTCTGCTATTACTCTATCTTATCTTTTCATCTGTATACTTACACATATATATGGATTTAAGTAAATAAATAATCATGAGCAATTTGACAGTTGATCTATAATTCCTGTATTTATCAATGATTTGTTGACTTATGGCTCTTACTACAAATTTGATGGCCTACATAATTATTATTTTTATTTTTTCTACTGAATACTTTATTTTTATTTTTCAGCTATTTTTAAAAATATATCTCCTCACACCAAATATACCTTATATTCTTATCAGATAACATTAATCTAGACTGTTCTGTACACACATTTATTTACAATAAGAACATTTCAAAATAACGTTCATATCAAGATCTCGTAAGAGTACTATTGAAACATCATAAAAATGTCGCTAAGCAAAGATTTATTTCAAGAAATAATACTAAACTAGAAATAGCTAAAAACCTCAAGTGATTTCACAAATCCCTTCTAAATTTATACGTCAACACCACACGTGTCGTACATTCACACGTACGAACTTCAAGTATATCAGGATAATGATAGAACAAAAAAAAACAAAGATATTAGTCACTCAAGCATCCTTTTATTACCAGGTTCTTTGATCCTCGCAAGCAAGTATATATCTATTTCCAGCGGATCTTTTCTAGCTGGCTGCGCGTGCGGCAAGATCGACGCCAGATACAGGCGAAAGGAACGGTCGGGAGTTAGTATACGTGAGGTCATTGGATTGATTATGCACGTGCTATACTACCCCCTATACTACGAGTTGGCGCGTGCGCATAAAAGGCACAATACGATAAAAAAACAACCCTTATGCCAAAATGATACGGGGATTTATTGTGTGGCCTGTTTTTTTCCTTTACCCCTACCCTTACGTCCCCTGTCTATATATGCAAGAGTATATATGCTCGCAGGTAAATAGTATTGTGGAAACGTTGGTCGAGGGAGGTTTTCCGCTTTACGTAGAGCGAGTTGCACGAAAAGAGATGGCTATCGCAAGAGAGAAAGAGAGCTACTGTTGCTTTCTCTTTCCCTCTCTTATGTCGCACGCGTGCAATGGCTACGATAGATATATCATGAGACTGTTTGCATTATGTACAAGCTATTGTGGCTTAACATTAAATACACACACACACACACACACTTACAGAAATTACATTGAAATTTTTTGAAGCATTGATTTTTTGTTGTTGAAACTTTGGTTTTTATATGAGTTACACGTAAGTTCATCTATTTTTATACCCTCCGATTTTAAATATACGATCTTGCTAAAGTTATTTGTTTAAAAAAAAAGAGAGTGAGAAAATAATGATTTAATTAAATTAAGATAGAGAAAATTTTTAATTCAAAACTATTTTATAAGTAAGAATAAAAAAAAAGAGAGAGAAGGGGGTGAGGGAATTTGGTAAACAAAATTTATAATCTTCAAACTTTCGAAGATTTAAGCAGTTGCTTAGCAACGCTAACTTCTTACACTGCTCGTTCAATAAGCTTAACTTCTACTGGAATATTTATACAATTAGCATTGGCATACCAAGAGAATAGTAGCAGCAGTAGCGTATATTCTTACAGCAAGTCGTTAGTACATCAATTAATAATTGCCAACAAGTCTCGCACAACTGTTTCTACTACTGCTGCTGCTGCTGCTGCTGTTGATCTTAAAAGTAGCCTTTGCATTTGAGTTACGCTTTTTCCGACCTTTTCAGCAGCTTACACTCTCACCTTCTACCATTTCCCTTTCGCGCTTATCGTTGGGAGAAACGGCCTTTCTTTCGGACTCCTTCCAGCCCACCGAGCTTTCTCGAAAGCTCAAGCTCTTCGTTTCTCCCCTTCTCTCTCTCCCAACCTCTGTTGAAATTTATAGCAGTGATTATTATCAGAGCATTAATGCCCTTATCTGCGTATACCTTGCGGATTAGCATTTCCTTCTTTTTTTTTCTTTTACTCTTATTCGTGAAATAAATCTCTCGACGTCTTATTTCGATGAAAATAAGGGGCCTACCACACGATGCAATACCGGACCATTAAAATCATCGATAAAATCTCATTGGCCTAATTTATGCCTCAACTTGTACCTGCTAGCAGTAGTTGTAGGCTGCACGAATAAAATCACTTTGGCTTTAATCGTCACGAAAGAAATATTTACCCGTATACTCTCTACCCTCGGTATTTTTGTTTTCAATCTTAATATACTCTTTTTTTCTTTACTTTCTAAACCAGTAGCATTTAGCATCGTGCTACCGCGCTTGAGAAATCAAAACCTTGTACAATCATAAAACGAAAGTACCAACGACATACACTGTATTTCCGAGCTCAATAACAAAAAAATCATTCTTAAGTATATAAAAAAATAAAGGAAGAAAAAATTTTTATAAAATTGTATCTGGATGTACTTACGATGCATCTCGATAGCCACAGTAGCCGAGACGGGCTGGCTAATATTGTTGTTGGACGCCTGACAAGTGAATCTCGCATGCAGATCCGACCTGTCGAGCTTTCTCACGACCAGCGTGTTACGTCTCACCGAAGTGGATGAGAAGTCGCCCTTCTCCTCCTTGCCATCTAGCAGCACCGAGTCCCGCCACCATCTGACCGTTGGTGGTGGATCACCTGCAAGCATCGCATATCTGTCAGCTTGTGTTACCTTAATTTCGAATGCATGCATCATATCATGTGATGTGTCGGTATGAGTTTATCACGCTCTGGGAGTAGAATACAACATCTACGTAAACGAATTGGATTATTTGAAATACCACATTCTGTGCTACATAATACTACTTTGTAATTTGTACTTTTGCACAAAGTTTTTTTTCCGGATTGGCTTGGCTAATAATATTGAATTATGGTATTGCTTGTGGTCCCGGTAAAGAAACTTTTATTAAGTCTAGTATTTTTTTATTTAATTTTTTTTTTCAGGAGGGGTGAGAGAGATGTATGCTGAGCTCGTAAATTAAGTTCTCGCGTTACGGTGAACCTAGTAACTTTGATGGAGGAGGGTTTAAAAAAGAAGAAAGAAAAAAAAGATGAAGATCTCGAGCTGGAATAGCGTTAGTTTCACGGGCTCGTGATAAAATAATACGTAAGCTAAAGAACTTTTCTTTCCGCACTTACTTCCCTTGGAAATACACGTAAATTTTTAATCTTACAGTACCAAGTGAAATGATTTAAGAAAAGAGGAAGAAAAAAATTACAGAAATTCTGTGCCGTTGTAAACGAAATTGCTAAACTTTTTTGTAATTTTTTACGAGACATCTTGTAAATTATTATTATTTTCAGTTTATTACACAAAAATAGCAGTGTTAATCCTTAAAATATTGAGGAAGATAAGAAAATATTTGAGATAAAAAGTTAGTAATATACTAATAAAAGCTAAAAGATAGAAAATATCGCGATTTTTTTTTTAAATGCAAAGAAATATTACACAAGAAAAAAGAGAACTAAAAAGATAATAATTATTTAATTTGTCGAGAGTCTCTTAGTTCGAAGTCTCGCGAGTGTCGGAGAACATTACGACAGGTCGGTAATGACACTTGGCATGAATAGGAGAAGGAGGAGGAGGAGGAAGAGGTAGGTCTCTTCGCGAGCGCGCGTGTGTCGCAATGTCCATGCAAGTATACATACTCTACTTCACTCTCCCCCCCCCCCCTTTTCTACCACGTTAATTCATAATTCATAATGGACGTTGCGTGCGGATAATTCCCTCCGGTGGGATAGAAACTCCAGTGCAGGTAAAGCTCTGACACGAAAACAGCAGTACCTGCGCGTGCGCTCAAGCTCGTTTGTATGGTATTATATACTACCACCACCACTACTACTACTACTACTACTACCCTCGCGTCGTGTTGAATCTCTTCTATACGATGTTATTGTTTTGGCTTTTATATACCTACTCCCTTTTTCCGCGATATACTCGTGCTGTTTATTCCACCTTGCGATCATAGATGCACTTGGTTGGATAAATATATGTATATAGCTTGAGCTTGCAAGTTTGCTTTTTCGAACAATCTTTGATTCGATTACAGTTGCTATTTTATTTTTTCAAGTTTTGGAAATGATCATCGGAAAAATATTACGAAGAAAGCTGTTTTTTAAAATAGTTTCAGAAAGAAAATTCAAAAATTTTTGGCTTACGTAGGCAAGAAAAAAAAAGTTTAAAAATTGCATTCGTTGAAAATATTTTGGAAAATCAAATTTTCGACAAAAAAAAAATTGTCAAAAATTATTGGTTTTTCAAAAATAGTAATAATAGTCCTATTTGTGTTTAAATAATAATAAAATACCAAGATTTTGAGATAAAGCACTTACAATCGTTAAAATGAAGCTCAATCTGTACAACAACTGCGCTTTAAATTACAGATACATTACAATTTCTGCTTAAATATAGAGGTTTATGATAACTCCATTTTAATATTCCAAACAAATCACTCAACTTGAAATTCTTAGTTAAAAACAATTTTTTTTCTGCACACTACATGTCAGCAAATGATTTACGTTAAGATAAATATAAGCGACAAGATATAAAAAGCGAGTTGAAGGCATCACTTGGCTAGGGTAATTCCGGCAAACCAAGCTCTCTAAACGAATTTATCATAACCGATCCGAGCGATTCATTCCACAAGCGTACATGTATATATAGCTTTCTGGCACGGCATCGATTTCGCGGTCGGCTTGCGCGATAAATTGACGAGAGACAGAGAAAGAGAAAGAGAGATGACTCTCGAGAGCTTGCGCGGTCTCCAGCAAAATGATAATTAAGTGCGCGCGGCTTCCGGTGAACTTCACCCTTCCCTTTCCTCTTCCCTTTCCTCCCCCCTGAAACGGTCGAAATGGCAGATGCGAATGATTGATTTTGGTATTATACCGCGGCGAGATTCTCATTTGTAAATGACGGCTCTTCGAATCCCACGTAGATATATATATATATGGCCTTTTTAAATTTAACTGTACTGACGATTGGCTATTGGCACTTGGCGTTAAAGCTTTTCATGCATGAGTGGTATTTGATGATCGGTTGTAGTTTAACGTTGAAAATTTCAGATTTTGGTTAATAATATATTAAATTATATTTAATATTAAATTATATTTAATATATTGTTGATACTGTTTTTTGAAAAAAATAATTTAAAAATTGAATTTTTGAATATCCGAGGTATATTTAATGGAGCGCTTTTGTTTCCGCTATCCGAATATCCAAGTTACACGTCGAGGCCCTTCTCTACCTTTTTAAAGTACAACTTTCCAGGTTGAAGTTTGGAATTCAAGCCCTTTTGGACTTGTTCCCTCAACATGACATGTTCAAAAGAAAATCAATATTTGAATTACCTCCAGATACAATACACGTGAGCTGCATATTTCCACCTTCCACGTATGGTCCTGCAGTCGTTACAACTGTACTGCCGTGTTCGTTAATGATGTTTGGCGTATTCGGTGGAACTGTAAAACAAAAGAGAATATTTTTTGTCAAATTTTGTAATATTCTAGGTTGACTAAAAAAAAAAAAATAAAAAAAAAAGAAAGTGACAAAAAAATAAATAAAACTTTAGGTGAATATTGTAAGGCAGACATCCTTGCAATTTTCCACTTTGAAAGTATGTAGGGGAGACCGGGGCATGATTAAAAGTTTTTTTCTTTCCTCTATAACTTTTTTAATATTTAATATTTTTATTCCGGACAAAAAAGGTTTTAAAGGTAT
>JAPYZE010003119.1:0-13928 GCA_030522805.1 Leptomastidea abnormis | reverse complement strand
ATATATATAAATTCGCGCGAGACTCAGCTTCTCTTTTCTGGCACACAAGCACACATAGAATATAAAGACAGAGAGGGATTATATAGAATACATACAAGAATAAAAAAGAGAGAAGGTTGTAGTCTTACACCCGGTCTTACGCACGCACACACACACACACACACACATACATTTAAAAAACAAGTGTTCGCGCATTCGCAATGCAATACTACTATTACTACTAATACTACTAGCGGTTTCTCGGCGCAGGTTTTCGCGCATATGTATATAGAACAGATTTACTAGTAGTAGTAATTAAAGAGAAAGAAAGAGAGAGAGAGAGAAAGAGAGAAGGAGAGGGAATATACATATACACAGAAGTAACAGCAGCAGCAGCGCGCACGCTTCGAAGGAACATATATATATAACTGCTAACTTGCGGAGTATAGGTAATAGGTATATAGCGGCAGTGCGGCTCCTGGGGGCGGCGAGGGCGGTTGCTGCTGCTGCTACTCGTCGTCGTCGTCGAGTGGTTGTTGTCGTTATCGTCGTCTCTCGCGTGTGTGCAGTGACTAAACATACTACCTTACACGCCGCCCGAGCATTCTCTCTTCTTTTCTCTTCCTGGTTTAAATAGTACTTGCCACCCTCCCTACCCCTAATACTATCACTAACCACCCACCACTACTATACTGCTACTAACATCCTTTCCCTTCGTATATCCTTCTTATTTTTTTTCCCCTTTACCCCTCATATATTTTTTTGCTTCCTTACATAGTTACTTACTTGCTTACTTACTTACTTCCTTTAGTCGGTTACTCGCGTCTGCAGTATAGCATCATCAGGATCGTCGTCAACGTGCACAGCACGCGGTGTTATATACTCTCGCAGGAGCATAGGAAGAGAGAGAGAGAGAGAGAGAGAGAGAGAAAATTGCAGCGGCGTGAGAGAGAAACACTATATAATATATACGTGGCCCGGTTAATACAGAGAGTGAAAGAGAGTAGGGAAGAGAAGGGGGAGGGGGATTATAACCACCCCCTTTTTTTTTTAACTCACTCTCCCTCTTTCCCTTCCACCCTCCTTTTCTCTCCTATACTTGGGATTATAAAAGAGTCGGCTGGAAGCGAGTTTCGATACGGTAGGGCTGCTACTGTTGAACAGTAAGGAAGTATATAAAGTGTGTATGTGTGTGTGTGAGCGGTGGTACGCGCACGAGGAGGATTTTTTTATTATAAGGACTGCTGCTACTGTTACTTCTATTGCTAGTATATATAACACCTTTGGTATAATAGCAGCTGCAGCAGGATATAAGAGGCTGAGACAGTATAACAGCAACAGCAGCGGTATTTAGCTGCTGCAGTGCAGTGGGCAAAGAGAGAAGTGGTCTTTCAAGGAGGAGAAGCAGGTGAGAATTATTTGTAAAAAAAAAATAATTTGAAAAAAAAAAAAAAAAAAATTAATAAATGATGATAATTGTGATTTATGTTAAGGGTATTAAGTGATAAGAAAAGAGTAGATGTTTGTGTATATTATAATGTGGGGTGAGAAATTGGAGTGGATTGTATATGAAGGATTAATAAGTGGTTAAAGGCCATGTGTGGCCAGACGAGGATCTATATTGGTATATTGGTGCTATCTATTTAAGATTTATGTACTATATGCCGGCTGTGTTATATAGATATATGATATCTATGTATATTTTATGTGATATGTGATATTTTATTTGATTATGCGTGTAGGTATAGGAATTTAAGTTTTTAAAGAATTCATATGTAGAGGTATATTGGCTTGAAGCTGCTGGGTTTAAGCGTGAGATTTTTTTTTTTTTTTTGAATGAAGAAAGAGAGCTCGGAAGGAATATAACCGGATTTGAATAGGTAGAGAAAGAGAGAGAAAGAGAGAATGGAAGCTGAGAGTGGATTATTCATTGTGTTGAAGTTTGTATGTGTGTGTATGTGCTATAAAGGGATATATGTGAGAGAGGAGGGTTGACTTGTGAATGAGAATGAAGATACAGGGTATATACTGGATATGAATGTATGTATGTGTGTGAGTGTGTATATATGTAGATTGGATATGGCTTTCACGTGCAATCCAGCGTGTGTAAGGATTATATATTTGGAAGTTTTGCGTGTATTAGAGTTGGAATAGGATTAAAGCACACACCTGCAAGATAAGCAATTTTTTTAATATTAATTATATTTTTATAGTTTTTTCTTTTTTTTAATAAAAGACTTTTTTTATTAAAATTTTGAAAATTTGTTTTGTGATAAAGATGTTGTTTTTTTATTATGTTAAAATGTCATGTTTTTAACGTAAATACGAAAATTTAAATTTATTTGTTGGACTGAAAATTAATTGGATTTACATGCATTTATGTGTCTGTGTTTCTGTGTTTCGCTACAATGAAAATTACGATTAATTAACAAAATTTTAAGGAAACTACTACTATTCAAGTAATTTGGCAACGATGTAACATTTATTTTTGAAATTAAAAAAAAAAAATAGAATTAGAAGAAATAATATATAAAAAAAAACGTGATAATTTAAGGTTACGTTGTTTTACCAATAAACCTGCCTTGTGCATGCACACCAACCTATATGTATATATGTATAAATGTATATCATACCATAAATTATCCTTATTTCCGTGAATTGTGAGATGCTGCTGTTGCTGACAGATCAACGTAAATGCCCGGCAATTCTTGTTATATTCTATAATACACGTGCTTCAAAAGGTTAGGCAACAAAGTATATTTATAAATATTTTTACTAAAGTTATTTTTTTTTTTGTTTTTTTTTTTTGTTTTTTATAATAAATCCGGAAAAATTTGTAGAATTTAATGATCATCAGGTGAGCGAAAACAATAATTTATTTAATCAAAAATAATAAAAGGTTGTAAAATTAAATAAATTGATTGAATTTTGGCTGTTTGTATTTTCTGTTAATTATCGCGATAATTACGAAATAACATATTGAACTTGAAAATTTAATTTTAAAACGTTAACAATATTTGGCAAATTACCTATACATTTAAAATCAAAATGAAAAATTTTAATTTATTTGTTTTGTTCAAAAATTAAAAAAATAAAAATAAATAAATAAATAAAATCACAACGAAACTGTTGAAATTCATTAATTAAACGATCATGATGCATCTTCCTAATGAAATTAAAATTTTGGCTGAGTCTACGTATTATAAATGTTTTGCCAAAATCTGTTAGACCTTACTTGGCGAAAAAAAAAAAAATCAGACATATGATCTTATGGTCTTGAAAGCTTAGAAATCAATTTCAACTCGACTGGAACGATCAATCTTATTTACCTACCACTTTTTTGTGATGTTAATCTATCTCTTATATTCTTCCTAAAGCTTTCAAAAAAAAAAATTCTCAATAAATATTTCTAACAATCTTCATTAAAAATAAACCAACAAAAATAAAATATCATCCCAATTATCCTTAATCAAAATAATTATTTTCAATAACCCAAACAAACAAAAAATCAACTCACTTGATACCAATCAATATCCTCATACAAAATTTCCCATCACAACAATTACATATCCCAAATCCAGTAAAACAAAAAATTTCCTCACAAATTAAAACAAACATATTTACATTAGAAATAAGAGCCAACTTGTTACGCATATGAACACAAGGGTAGCAACAAGAAGAGAAAGAGAGAAGGCTACAAATACATATTATAAGCTTGCAGCCTATATATCTCGGTGAAGGCCAGTTGAGCTTAATGAGATATATCCGATTAGCCGTAAAGTATATATACATATAATATATAAGAGAGAGAGAGAGAGAGAGAGAGAGAGAGAGAGAGAGAGAGAGAGAGAGACTTGCGGCTCGTTGCACTCGATGACAGAGAGTAAAAGCACACATACATACATACATACATACATACACTTTGTAAACTATGTCTGTATGTGAGGTTTCTCTCTAGCTAAAGTCTTCACTTCGCTTTGTACAATTTAGAATGGAATGTTAGGGTTGGTAATGTAGTTAACGATGATAGATAGGTAGTATAGTGGTAATAGAATCGACTTGGAAGTTTTCAATTTGTTTGAGAATGAATTGTAATGAGAAGTGTTGGAAGATGATGATATGTTAATGAAAAAGTTTAAGATGATACTAGAGTTTTATGTTGTGACTTGTGAAATGTAAATGTCAAGCTTGCAAGCTCAGTTTTAAAAAAAAATCATTTTTTTTTCTTCTTTTATATGTGGAATTTCGTTAAAATACTATTACCTACCTCTCTGTGTATATGCTTGTAAAAGTAGTCTTTCAACAGCTTGTATGAGAACAAACTCGGTCGGTTATATATACATAACTCACACAGCACTTTCACGGGCTCGTGGAGGGGGGTAGTTTGAGATTTTGCATCCTCCTACATTTTCTACTTCTATCCGCCTTGAGGCTTTATTCATTTCTACGAAAATGTGTGCTCACTACCTAGATCAAAAAGCTAGTGGAGGATGTACGTAGAGTAAACTAATTTTCTTTCTTTTTTTATGAAAAAAGTGATAGTTGTTGATGGGATTTTTGTAATTGAAATAGGTACGTATAAAGTTGTATGAGATTGATGGGTTTATACACTTTTTTTTTAATTTTTAAAGTTTTTTTAGCTTTTCTTTGATCATTGAAAACTTGTGAATTGTTACGGAAAGGTTAATTACAGATGAGAAGGAATTTTAGTTACAGGGTGGATAAGCTTTTGTGTGTGTGTTTGTGTGTGCTTTAGAATTTTTTAACATTACGATCTTGGTTTTGTTTGGAATTACTGTGGATATAGATTATATTTTTAATTTTGCTATTCAAAAAGTTTATAATTTATTTTTTGAAATGAAATGTTTTCTACATATTTAAAATTTTTATTTTAGGTATAATTAAAGTAATTGAGATGTTTTGAAGAATAATTAAACTTTCATATTTTTTAATTTTAATCTCTCGAATCTTTATTCTCTTAAAATTAAAAACTATTGTAAATAAAAATTCTAAAATAAAAATAATAAAATTCTTTAAATTATTAATCACCCTTCGCAATAAAAATATAAAACAAACCTCTTCATAATCAATGTAACTCAATTACCAAAACAACTCTATCTTCCTTTTTTCTTCCCACAACAAACGGAAACTTTTTTTTTTCAATTACGCATCATCATCGCGTGCAATCATTTTAATTAGAAATCCGATATACCCATAAATTAAATTGCATCCAAACAATTGCAATCGGTATATAAATAACGTCTGCATTCTTTCTTAACTTTTCTCAGAAAATCTCGTGACAAAGAGCTTTCCTTTTTTTTTTATAAACCTACACCTTTTGCAAGGGCTATATTGATCGATTTCCAATAACGATTTTAACGCCTGATAGTAGTAGGTAGGTAGTAGTAGTCAATTGACAAGACGTCGACCTTCGACGAAGGGTTTGAATGAGTTGAAATAGATATAGGTATCTACTTATGAAACGTCGAATTCTGTCCTAATTTGTTAGAACGATAGGTTGCATATAAATTTTCTGGGAGAATTGGATGAAATTTTTTATTGAACCAATTTGTAAATTTTGAATGATTTTTTTTTTTTTTGGTAGAACTGCGATGAAACGTAAAAGGAAGATGAATAAATGCATTTTTTTTTGTGGGGTTATATATTTCAGTGAAAGAGATAAAGGACTGTAGAAAGGAAATGGGATTATGGGTAAAAAGAATAAGGGTAAGTTGAAGAAATCAGCTTTTTGTCGTATTGAATGAGGAAGATGATAGCTTTACCGATCAACCGAGTAATGACTTTTTATTTTAATTTGACATTGGAAAAATGTGGTGCGATGATATTATAAAAATGCATAGTTTACAAAATTTTAAAAATGTGGTGGTTACTTGAAATGGTAAAAATATAATTTTAATTTTCTTTTTAAAAATTATAAATAATATTTATATTATAACGTAATTACTTGAAACATTTGTTATGATATTATATCATTTGAAAATTACGAAACAATCAAGGAATCTCCGTATACGCGTCTAAATTGTCGAATTAAAAGCTAAAAACCGCGTTGACCTTGACCTACGAAATTTTGTGAGAAAACGAGATGCGTGTGCGCCAAAGCTCGGGCTTTACATGTCGGCTTTATAAAGCTTGAGTATTTGACGTTCTCGTGCTTAATAGTGTCAGTGTTAGAATCGTATGTTGTGCACTGGTATTATAGAGTTGACGTAAGTATACGGAGGGAATTTGAATTTTTGAATATATTGTTATTTTTTTTTAAGGAGTAAGTAAGTCGATAGGTTTTTAGATTAAGAAAGTGGTGAAGTATTTAAATTTTTAATTAGAGAAATTAAGGATGGATATAAAAAAAAAGTTGGATGAGGGAAAAAAAGTGGAAAGAATTTTTTAGTTAAAGTGGTTGAGAAGAAAAAAAAATAATGAATTTAAAATTGAAATGTGAAGTAAAATTTTCTTGACTTACTCAAACAAAAGTAACTTGAGTTTGCATAAAAAATTTCAACTTACTATTATTTTTAGTGATTCTCTAAGAAAAAAAATAATTATAATGTTATAGACTAATATTTTAAAAATATATTTCGAAACATGTATCGAAATAAAAAATTTAAAAAATAAATAATAAAAAATTAAAGAATTAAAAAAATGAAATTGTTAAAAATGTACGAAAAATAAATAATTTGCGTCGTATTTGTCTGAATAATATTAAAATTTTTCAGAGGCGCAAAATGGCTCAAATACTCAATTAAAAGAAAATACAGGGAATGAACGAGTCGAAAAATAGCTTAGACGACAAAGCGTTGGCTTTGTAATATTATAAGTTGTGGGTTCGATTCTGCCGTAATTCACTTCGTAGAGTGTCAAAAAGGCTTGAAAAAATATTACCAAATATCAAAATATGTCATTGATAGTTAAAGGACTGATATTTTTTTCTCCTCGAGAATTCGAGATTTTTTAAATGTATTTTTGCTCGCTGAATCCGGGCAAAAATATATAAAAAAAAAACTCAGATTTCATTATTATTATTACTTGAAATAAATTAATTAAACAAAGTAAATTAATTTTTACTTTTAAGTATAGATAATTAAAATCTCCCGATATAACTGTTATTAAAAATACAAACAGTGCATAATTTTTTACAGCACACATCAAAAGCCTTTAATACCACCAATTTTCAACAAATATTATTCCAGATAGCATTTAACTCATGGACAATTTAACAAATCGATCTTTTTTTCTTTTCTAATAATTGCATTTCATACTTGATATATATCTAAAGCAGTATAAAATCGAGATACGTAAACTAAAGCGAATCTCGTCAACTCGGTTTTTTTATCCGGAAAAAAACTCCATCAATATTCGCTATATACACACAGGCAAGGCCAACCTTTACCTGGCTTACTCATGTCTCATGAGCTCTCTTTTTCTGGTCCCTCTCCCTTAACCGTGTCGACCTGAATAATCGAGTGAGTCTTGGAAATTTTACGGACGCGGAAAAGCGCACACGTGGTTGGTTGGTTGGTTACTTGAACTCGAGCTTATACATATATCGAGTATCTATCGTGAGCGTAAATTTCAAAATTAAAGAGTTTATAGGAAAGTTTGGTGAGTTTTATGTTTATAAGCGAGATGATTTATTTTGGTGATATGTTTAAAATATTCAATGATAACTTTACAAAAAATTTGAAAGTTATTAAAAATTAGTATTACGAATAAAATTTAATGAAAAATTGTTTAAATGTATTGAAATTGATCAGTTATATTTAATTAATGAAAAAATTAAGAGAATGAACGGGTCTGAAAGTGGCTTAGATGACGAAATGTTGGCTTTGTAATCCACAAGTCGTGGGTTCAATTCTCGCGGCGATTGTCGTTTTCTTGTCGCCCAAAACCTATGCTGAAATGCGCTCAGTAAGAGTGTCAAAAAAGCATTTAACAACACAACATTTAAGTATCGTTTAATTACATGTTGGTATGTTTTTTTTTTACATTATTTGAATTATACAATGCAGTAGCTATTTTTAAAAATTCAAATATTTTTTCGCAATATCCTTTAGCATTTGAAAATCAATTATAACCTCTTAAAAAAAAGATCTGACATATATTCATATCAAAGGGTAGTACCAATAAAATTGTTGCATACACCTATATCTACATATATTGTATACATGCTTGTGAATAGCCCCTTTAGTTTCCACGTGAAAACGCGGCTAATTCCTGATTGGCACGAATAAATCAATCGTACACTTAACTCTCTTTTTTCTCTCTCTCTTGAGAAGTTTAATTACACCTATGTTCATCGATAACATTTTGCCACGCTCGACCTCCTTTAACTTTAAACGTAACAATTTATAACAATTAAAAAAAAATAAATAAAAAAAAAACGAATATCAAACGACCTTGTTTGTTTTTTTTCTTTTTTTATCAAACTTTTTAATTTGATAAAAAACAAGAAAAAAAAAGAATACGTTGAGCTCGTTATTTTAAATTTGTTATCACGTATATATCGTACTCGGTTGATATCACTTGTATTCCAATAAAAATAGTACAAAAACGTTAGGTACATACACACATTTTTTTTTCAGAAATATTGATATGTTGCATGGCAGATTTCACGTTAAGTTAGTTAAAAAGAGAAGAAAATATATACATATATCGGTGTCAGTGACACTTTGCACACTGACATAATATCGCATTAGTCTCTGACCACCCTTGTCTTCCTTGTGTCACCAACACTCTTTTTTTTTATATTTCATTCTATAGGTATATACCAATATACGACAACAATCCTATTTTGTTATGTAAACAGCTTTTACGTTTGTAAGAAGCTTTTGTTTATATCAACATATATCAGTTACCTATATAGCTTAGAAATGTGAGATATAGTATATCGATTATTTTATTAACAATACTTATACCGGTCAATCACCACAGTTTAAAGAACGTAAAAATTCTTATGCTTGATTCATTCAAGTAAAAAATTCCTTTTTTCAATATGAACCTGATGCATTTTGGCTTCTTAGAAGAATACCCTCGTCTTTTATGTTTAAAAAAAAAAAAGAGAGAAAAGAGAAAAATCTAATCGTAGGGCAAAAAATAGAAAAAGGGGGGAAATTAAAAAAAGAAAACTTCTATTTTCACCTGACTCTTCGATATATATATATAACACCAGAGATATACAGAGTATAGATGAGGAGGTCGAAGGGCAAGAGATGAGATAGATAGATAGATATCTATATAGAAGTGCAAGCTGCAACCGCCCCCTGCATCTGCAGCAGCACGTGCTCGTTCTCTCTTCTGCTTTATATACGATCGATAATTGCTTCTTCGTTTATATACACATATGTTGTGTGTGGATGTGTGTAAGTGTAATCGCGTTTGGAATTACTGCTGTGCTTGGGTTAAGTACTGGTGTATGTATGTTGCTTTTTGTAAGGGTTTGTTAGGGAACAAGTGATTTGGGGATTGAGATATGAAGTAAAGGTGTTATTGGATAATGCATCTTTTGGTTGTGTTGTAAGGGAATTTAAGGGTTGGTTGGATGATAATACAAAAAAAAAAAAAGAAGTGGATTATTGTTATTGTATATAAGTTTATTAAGTTGGGTATAGAGTTTTTTTTATTAGTGTTTGTTTGGAATGTAATTGTAATGAATTATTTGTTTGATAAATTATCAAGTATCATTTGATTGATCTTTGAATTGTTAAATTATTAAGTAGTACTGAATTTATTTTTAGATTTTTTTTATTCCTGACAATTTTATACCATACTTTAGTTTTTTTATTATTTCTTACATAAAATTGGAGTACTAGATGAAAATAAAATTTTTAATGATTGCGTTGTTAAAAAAAAAATAGTTTCAAAATTCATGACATAATTATTATTGAAAATCTAATTTTAATAAAAAAAAAACAATTTTTATTCATACTTACAGTGTTATGTACTTTTACCAAGAATAATAAGTAATTTTTAGAAAATATTATATATTCAATTTTGTTACACTTATATAATGATGCTTTTTAACCCTTTACTTATGAAATAACGTTATTTGCGACTATAGTTATAATTTCATTTACGTAAGCATCAATTTACTTGATTGCTATAAACGTCCATGCTTTCTAACAATTTTACTTATAGTCGTAGACATAAATAATGTCTTATTATTGCATAATTTGCAAAACTGTTTAATATACAAACAATCAATCAATCAATTAATTTTACTAAAAAAGATCAATTATATAAATGAAAATAGAATCGTAATAATGTGTACGAATGAGACTATATTAAGAAAGATTACGACTTTATTTTTATTTCTTTAAAGTAAGGCTTATCTAGGTTTTATAGCTTGAAATGGATAAGCTTAGGGGATTATAGGTTCGATTTTTTTTTTTTTTCTGAAGATCAACTGATACATTGTTGTAGTATTTGGTTATCGAATTTTATTAAAGTCGAACAACTTTTTACTATATTAAAAAACTTGACAGAGTCACTATAGAGATGTTGAAATATATGTTGAATTTGAAAAAAAAAGTTACAAAAAATACTTTTTTTATGACTTACAGAAATAATAAAAAATGTATTTAGTATCTACTTAAAATAAGGACAAAAGTTTTTACAAAGTATGCGGGTTTTAGCATATTTTATTATTTTCTCTGATATACAATTTTATTTTACTGTTATCTTAAAAATTCATGTTTTTAATTATCATTTACAGCTGTTTATCATTAAATTACATTTATGGAATGAAATATTTTAAAGGTAACATGGTAATTCAATTAAGTTTTGGAACAGCTAAACGTATAGCTCATTATTATAATTAAAATTTACTTTAGATAATAAAATCTAGAAATTTCAAGATATGACGTTAACATTATGTAAATTTATTTATCGAATAGTTTTACATTTTCTTACATTTTACCATCTACATATTGATATAACTTATTATTTTTTTTATTTTTTGTAATATTCTCTAAAACTATTTATTTTTATATTTCAATAAATTTCATTTTCAAATCACCAAAGCTACATATTACAAAAACTGTTATAAAAATCTTTCCATCCAGAAAATTAATTTCTCACATTTAAATAACATTAAATTTCATATCGAATAAATTATTTCCCTTCAACCTAGTACTATAATATCGATACACACAACTTAACATTTAAAACGATATCACTTATAGAAAGAAAAACGCTATACGCAATTTATCAAAACCAATCACTCGTTCACCAAACTCTATTCATAAATAAAAAAAAAATACACTCTATTTTTCAAGTATCGCAATCTATTTACGCAAACGTTTTTATAAAAAAAAAAGGAAAAACACTTAAATCCATTGAACTGTGTTCTACAGCTTAGAAGCGTAAAAGCGCTAACAAGTTCAACAATCCAAGCACAATCCGATATATTTCACCTGAATAGTTTCGACAAGAGTGTGTATATCTATCTCTTTTTCTCTCTTGTTGTAAAGACTTGTATATAACAAAACGTTATTCTCCCAAGTGATAGATAAAGCTATCATGCTGCACTGAGCTGATGAATTATCGATGCGAAACTGGTGGTTTTGAAGAGAGATAGATAGATAGATATAGCTATATATCTCTCTCTTTCTTTAGTTGTTAGCTGGTTGGTTGAGTAGCGGGTGTTTGAATAATTGCAGCATGTAATCGATACATCCGACTTCAAGATGCTGCATTTCATCCTGAATTTATAGGTATATAGCTACAATCTGGCGTCTGACCGTATCCCGATCTTAACTACTTGCAAGTGAACTTTCCAGACGTTATAACTGCGGCTGATTTTGACTATACCTACTGGTTAAATTTAAATGATAGATGGGATTGAACATTTTTTTTTTTTTGTTAAGATATTTATCTTAAAAGGGGAGCAAATGTGAAAGGGTAAGGGATGTTTGGATTTGTTAATTAAGATAATTTAATTAAAAAAAAAATGAGGACGCGAGGTTTTATCCACTTATAATCTATTATCGCCATAGGACAGTGTTAGTGGAAAAAAGTAGTTTAAAGCTGATATTTTGAAATGTCATTATGTGTGTATGTATGTGAAAAATTTAAAATATTTAATGATGTGTGGGTTGAATTGAAGGTATATATGTTACGGAATGGAATATTTGTCTGTATATGTATGTAGGCGGGTGGTGTGCGTGAAAGTAGACGAGTATGACGAGTAAGTATTTAACAGTTTGATTGTCGTATTTTTTATCTTTTGAATAGCAGAAATGTAGGCATCAACAGGAAACTCGTTTTGAAAAGCAAATTAAACTGGCACAATGTAGGGTGGAAATTGTTCTATTTTTGAATGTGTGATAAAAGCGTGAGGCAAATAGCTATTGCATGATTTTCTAATGAAGAGAAGGTATGATAAGCTTTTATGATAAAAATGAAATTGAAAGAAAAGAAAAAAAAATCTGTTTTATGTACTTTGAAAAATGTTGGGAGAATTTGTGTTATCTCATTTGTACATGTTTATTTTATTTTTTATTTTATTTTTTTTTTTTTTTGATGTAGGATGAATTTACGATAAATGCGATATTTTTGGTATTTGTATTATATTTTTGACCTAAAAATAAAAGAGTTAAAATGATGTCATTGTAATTTGAAATATTTACTCATTATTTAGAAATTTACTTTATTTATAATTAATTTTTGTGACATTTTCGTAAAATATAGATTTCAAGTAATTATGAGTTTACTATGTATAATATGGGAAATTCGATTTACGTGTGATGTTGAATGAGTATTTAATACGCTTGAATAGCTTTGATGAGGCTTCATTAGTAATATGATACATTATACTTCTCTTATATATACGTATATAATCTAAATTATTTAATTAGTTAAAATTTTTATATTTTATTATTTATAATAAATTTATATTTTTGTAAATTTTTTTCGGTAATTAAACTCTCATTACGAAACTGAAATTTATAGAATCTACAATTTTTTCTCATAAATAATGTTAGTTGTTATTAACATTTTACTTACTCATGTATAAATTTAATATAAGTACTTCTGTTGTTGATTTTAAGTTAAAGCTTGCAAGCTCATAAATTATATATACTATTGAAACTTGTTTGTTGTTACGAACATACATAAACATAGTCTCAATCTATTTTTGTAGCAATACATGACTTTTTTATAAAAATAACGTTAAAAAGAAAACAAATTATCAATTATTAAAGCATTTATCTATTAAACTCAAATACATAATTTTCTCATAAAAAATTCATACAAACAAAGTAATAACTCTAATAGGAAAATCAAGCGTATCATAAATGTAGTCATATATATTATTTATTCAGTTTTAATCAACTTAGTTCATACTAGTTTTAAATAAAAAGATTTGATCGTACTGATAAAATATTAATCAGTCAAATACAACATCTTCATTCAAATAAATGTTTATTTCATACGATTACCTTTTATAAACGTATCTTTATGAACGTTATAATTTCATTTTTTTTTTTCATTTTAATAATTGACAAAAAATTGAAAACAATAGCTTATATCGTATAAATAAATAGTATTTTTATGTAATCTGTTGCAGTATGGAAAGCCCAGAGCCCCTGGAACGAGGCCGAAACTTTCGACTGTTAGCTGCCGATGAATTACCCAAGCTATTGGACTTCCTTGCCACTTACCTGCCCGAGTCTCTTAAAGTAAGTGCATTTAACATTACCTTCGTCCAATAATTTACTGTTTTAATGGTGAACCTAATGTAACGGTACATTTTACAATCTTTTTTTTTTTTAATTTTACTTTGTAGAAACTTTTTTAAAAAGTTTTAATTATCTGATTCTATATTTATCAATTACAATATATATATATATATATATGGGTCATTCTTTCAATTATGTGACAGGTTTGTACCTTGGGTATTCAAAATCTATTTTAATGTTTATAGATCGATACTT
>JAPYZE010003118.1:0-19158 GCA_030522805.1 Leptomastidea abnormis | reverse complement strand
ATATATATATATATATATATATATATATATATATATATATACATTTATATACACACCCACGCTCGCGCGCGCATGAACAATTCTTAATATTATTATTTATTAACACAGAAACGTACCATTGCTTGGAGATTCATTTAATGTTTCTGAATTTTTTTGAAAAATGTTTAGTGATGCAGGTTGATTTTTTGAACCATCATGATTTGAAATAACACTATCTTCAGTGCTAGAAGAAGTAGAAGACAAGACTTCTTCGTCCAATCCATTGTTATCATGATGTTCAGAAATTTTGCTTCTCTTTGGAGCTAAATGTTGTATTTGCTTGCTGTGGCGTAGCTTTCTAGTTTTTCGTAATTTTTCTGCATCACTCAAGTCGCTTAAGTTTTCTAAATCTTTTATTTTGGCATCTTCTACAGCTGCATTGTAGTTATCTATAATTGAGTTATAGTTTAATTTTTTTAAAAAGTATGTCTTATCCAGTTATTGGCAATGTAACTGCTTAGCTATATGTATAAGAAAATGGCGCCCGAACAAGGAAAGTAACATAAGAAAAGTAAGATTTTAATTATTTTCTTAAAAAATAATTGGTTACTGCAAAAATGAGATTGATAAATCTTATAAGTATATATATAGTTATTAGTATAAATTTTTTTATGGGGCTAGAATGTTTCGTTTTTAAATAGGAAGTTAAAATATCTCGCGAGGAGTCCGTAAAGGCACGAAAATTCAGGTTTTAGTCTGCTATGCAAAACTACTTTATCTCCACACAGATAAAGTAGGCCGAATTTTCGTGTGTGGAGATAAACTAGATTTGCTGCTTTATCGGTATAGCAGACTAAACAGACGAATTTTCGTGCGTTTACGGACTCCTCGCGAGATATTTTATCTTCCCATTTAAAAACGTAACATTCTAGCCCCATAAAAAAATTTATACTAATAACTAAATACATACTTATGAGATTTATCAATCTCATTTTTGCAGTAACCAATTACTTTTTAAGAAAATAATTAAAATCTTACTTTTCTTATGTTACTTTCTTTGTTCGGGTGCCATTTTCCTATATATATATAGCTAAGCAGTTACATTGCAAATAAGTATGAGTATATAAGTTTTATTCTTCAATTAAGAGATCTACTTTATTATATCAACGTCTAATGTAATCTAACATTATATTTATATACAGTTCTCTATTCAAATATACCACAATTTTTTAGCACATAAGAGATTTTTATCTAAAGTGTAGCGAGAGAAAAAAATCATTTCAATATTGCAGTTTTTAAATTAGATTTTTATAAAACGATTTTTACAACAAATTAAGTTAATTAATAAAAAATTGTAATGAATAAAAATTCCTATTCCTAAAATAAATGTTTACAATTTGAATATAAAGGTCATTATTGTGTGTACTTTATTAAAGTATAATGCAAAATACAGCTAACTTTTCAAAAACATGTTTAAACTATTATCATGAATGATTGCAATCAAAACAAAAAAAAAAATTTATACATTTGAAAGAGAATCTTTATGGTATCAAACACGTGTTTATGTACAGAAAAAAGCTTTTACCATAATATTTTATGAATTTAGTTATAACAAATGATGTCCAATCTTGCTGGGGCTCATCACAATCAATTATAGACTTTTGCACATTAGATAATGGGTCAGAAGGCCATGATAAAACATTCAAATCTTCACTTAACCAATTAGAAGGTACCACTCTCTTTTTTTCATTTTCATCAATGATTATTGCGTACTTTTTCATACTGAGGTAGTTTCAATCTACAAAATATCGATTAGTTAAAATGTATACCATAACATTATTTTATTTTTACATCACAAAACTATTAGCCACAAGGGGCTACTCTAAGAAAGGAATTTAATAACTTGAAAATAGGCGGGATCGAAAAAGGTCCTTCCAGGACCCTACATATTGAATTTCATTAAAATTGGTAAAAAAACATATAAGCTATCAATGAAAGTAGACGAAATTTTGATGAAAATTGACCATTCTGTCAAAATTAGTTGAAAATTAAAGTTAAGTCAAAATTAAAATTATTATTTTCATTTTTTCGCTAATTTTTAATATAAGCGGAAACACGTCCAACTTTCATTTTTGACACTTCTTCACCTATTATTTTTTTCTAAATTAAATAGAAGAATTTTTTAAAATGGAAATGAAAGTGCTTGAAATACGCTTTAATTTGAATTTTTAAGCGAATGAAAATATTATTCATAACCAAAGATATGCGGTGACAAAGCACGAAAAAACATAATTATTACAAATTTGTCTAGTTTATTCATACTTTATCAATCAGCAACTCTGGCTCGAATTATTATTGTTAGTAACTTCAAAAACCAAACTAAATGTAATTTGACCACTAGAAATTAATTTTTGAATCGTGTTTTTATCTATTTCAGAAAAAAAATTTATGCCATAAAAGTATGAAAAAACGTAAAAAATGTATAATACAATTCATTCGTATTTTTTTTTGTTTTATTTATAATTTTTTTTCGAAAATAGATAGAAAAACCTTTTGACATGACATTAAAATGCTAATAAGCTTTGATTTCCATTTTGATTGATTTTTTTCATCGACTTTAGCAAAACAATTATAAGTGAATCACTATAAAAATACGAATTAATTGTATGTTTTTTTATAATTTTTTATCTATAGTTTATTTCTAAAAAAAAAAAAACTATTCAAAGATCAAACTTTAGTGCTTAAAATTAGCTTCAATTTGGATTTTTAAGCGAGCAAAAATAATGTTTAGAATGAAAATTACAGGGTGACAAAGTGTGAATGAACGTGAACAATTTGTAATAATAAAGGTGTTTTTTCGAGCTTTGTCACCGTTTATCTACGGTTCTAATAAATATTTTTAATCACTTAAAAACTCAAGTTGAAGCTTATTTTTAGGACTTTAATTTTCATTTAAAATCTTTTTTTTTTTTTTTTAATTATTTTAGAAAAAAATTTATACATTAAACAATATAAAAGTACATATTAATTATTATAAATTTTTTACTTTCTTCATACTTTTTTACCTACTTTTTTTCTAAAAGAGAAAAACGGTTCAAAAAATAATTTATAGTGTTTAAAATCAGCTTTAATTTGGTTTTTTAAGTGACCAAAAATATGTCTTAGACTAAAAATGTATTAATATAAAAAAGTTTTGAAAGTAGCATCGTTTATTTGATGCAAGTGTTTAAAGTAGCTACTTTTAGAAAAACTTACATTACAAGCTTAGCAGATTTTAAATTTACGGTTTGTTGCATTCAGTTCTTGAGATTAGTCCAAATCGAGCTTAATAATACCTTTCCGCATCAAAATAAGAATTTTAAGAGCAAAGTTGTAACAGCCCATAATTTAGCTTAATTTTGAAAACAAAGGGTTCCCCCCATTAAGAATAGTAAAATGCCACTGTTCGGGATTTTCTTATATTAATATTTTATCATCATTTTTGAGTAATTTGAGAAATTTTTAGCCGGTTTGTGAACTTTCAAACTCCCCCCCCCTCCCCTAGAGAGCCAAAAATCGTTAAAAAAAAAATAATTTATTTTTTATTTTAAAATGGACTTGCTGAATCATCGCCGAAAAAAAAATAGGCGCATACTTTTCAATTTAAACAAGCCTGATTTTTTTGAGACCCCTAGCATCATGATATCTAGCCTAAAAAAATTCTAAAAAATTTTAAATGGCTCTAGTTTTATTTCCTCATGAAGATCAGGTCTAATTCTTTTTTAGTTTTATTGGGCTTGTCAAAAAGTTAATTTATAGTTTTTTCCAGATTATTTCAAGGGGTGCACCTAACCTAAAAATTAAAAAAAATCGAGTTTTTACGAAGTTTTTGGCTATTTTCTGGATTTTTTTCAATAATAGTTTTATAAAAAACAGTTTTTCATTGTTTTATATTTGAATGACAACTTTTTAAAGGTTTTTATATTATTTTAAGTGGTACGCCTAACCTAAAAATTTAAAAAATCGAGTTTTCACGAAGTTTTTGGCTATTTTCTGGATTTTTATCATTAAAGGTTTCATGAAAAAACGTTATTTATTATTTGTAAATTAAAATACAACTTTCTAAAGGTTTTTAGATTATTCCAAGTGGTGCGTCTAACATAAAAATTAAATAAATGAATTTTCACGAAGGTTTTGCCTATTTTTCCGGTTTTAATTAATGAAAGACTTTTAAGTTTTTTATTTGTAAATGAAATACAGTTTCAGATTTTAAAAATGTGAAGAACTCACCTAAAAAAGTTTTTAAACACTCAAAAACGTGCACCAATAAATATTATAAATTTTTGTTTATTTTTATTCAATTACACGTGCTGAAGAATATCTTTTAGCATTTTTATAGAGGGTTAACTAACCTAAGAATGTTTTTTTTTTTATTTTTTTTGCGGTGTTAAATTTTTTAAAATATTCTTATTGGCTTTTAAATATTTAAAAATGTTCACTGATACATCTGACATTTTTCTTGTACACGTGTATCGTCTGTACACGACGTAGACGTAATAATAAATAAACTATAATTTTTTGAAAACATTTAATATAAGAAAAATTTTCATAATTATCTATAATACTTTTTGTCAATAACCTTAGTATTCTTCTGTTGCTTTCAAATGAAAAATTAATATTAAGACAAGTTTGAACATTTGTTATTTAAAAATCTTATTATTAAATTATATTGTACTTAAAAAAGAATGAAAGTTTGTATTTAATTTAAAATTTTTTCAAAAACCTCAATTCGTAATACAACCTAAATAGAAAAAATTTGTTTTGTTGTTGTTAAAAGTATTTTTAAATTTAGTTTAATTTCTAATAGCTCTCCCGGAAGTTAAGAAAAATTAAAAACAGGGAAGAAAATTAAAAAAACCATTTTCAGGTTCATTTTCAAAAAAAAAATATCTCAAAAATTCAGCTACAAGGGAAATTAACAATTTTTTATTAACTTTTTTGCACATCATAAGAAATAGTAAATGGACCCTTTAAATTTTTAAAAATATTTTTATGTCGACCGCTTGAAATAATGTAAAAACTTTTAAAAAGTTTAATTTTTACACAAAAATAATAGAAAAATGTTTTTTATGAAACTTTTATTCATAAAAGTCCAGAAAACAGCCAAAAACTTCGTGAAAATTCAATTTTTTCAATTTTAAGGTTAGGCGCCCCACTTACAATAATCTAAAAACCTTTAAAAAGTTGTATTTTAATTCACAAATAATAAAAAACGATTTTTTATAAAACTTTTAATGATAAAAATCAAGAAAATAGCAAAAAACTTCGTAAAAACTGGAATTTTTAAATTTTAAGGTTAGGCGCACAACTTGAAATAATCAGATCATATTCAAAAAGTTGTATTTTAATTTAAAAGTAATAAAAAACTGTTTTTTTATAAAACTGTTATTGATGAAAATGCAGGAAATAACCAAAAACTTTGTAAAAACTGGATTTTTTAAATTTTAATGTTAGGCGCCCTACTTGAAAAAATCTAAAAGTCTTTAAGGTAATTGTATTTTAATTCACAAATATAAAAACGATTTTTTATAAAACCTTTAATGATAAAAATCCAGAAAATAGCCAAAAACTTCGTAAAAAGTCGATTTTTTCAATTTAAAGATTAGGCGCCCTACTTGAAAAAATCTAAAAGCCTTTAAGGTAATTGTATTTTAATTCACAAATAATAAAAAAAAGGTTTTTTATAAAATGTTTAATGATAAAAATCAAGAAAATAGCCAAAAACTTCGTAAAAACTGGATTTTTTAAATTTTAAGGTTAGGCGCACCACTTAAAATAATCTGAAAACTTTCAAAAAGTTGTATTTTAATCTACAAATAATAAAAAACGATTTATTACGAAACTCTTAATGATAAAGAATCTAGAAAATAGCCAAAAACTTCGTGAAAATTCGATTTTTTCAATTTTTAGGTTAAGCGCACCACTTGAAATAATCAGATCATATTCAAAAAGTTGTATTTTAATTTAAAAATAATGAAAAACGATTTTTGACGAAACTTTTAATTTTAAAAATCCAAAAAACAGCCAAAAACTTCGTAAAAACTGTATTTTTTAAATTTTAAGGTTAGGCGCACCACTTGAAATAATCTGAAAAAAAACTGCAGATTAACTTTTTGACAAGCCCAATAAAACTAAAAAAGAATTAGACCTGTTTCTCATGAGGAAATAAAACTAGAGCCATTTAAAAATTTTTAGAATTTTTTTAGGTTAGATGTCATGATGCTAGGGGTCTGAAAAAAACAGGCTTGTTTAAAATATTGAAAAGTAAATGCCTATTTTTTTTGGCGATGATTCAGCGAGTCTATTTTTAAATCAAAATAAACCGTGAAAAACCCGATTTTTGGCTTTCTAGGGTAGGGGAAGGAGTTTGAAGGTTCACAAACCGTTTTGCAACAACAGTATCATACAAACATCACAAATAAATACTTCATTTTGTTATTAACTTTTATTTATTTAGTTTTTGAAAGTGTGAATAATTGGGAAGATTATGAAACCTCTTGAAATAGGAATTTTAAATGCTTTACATTTTATCATATCAAAAGACCAATATTCAATTTCAGTACACTGCTTTACAATTTGAATGCCAAAGAAATCGCTTGATAAACCAGATAAAGTATATAAATTACCAATTTTTTTCAATTGTTTTCCTACAATATAAATATCATTGTTATTTGTTACAATATTCAATACATTAATAACAGATCCGTCACTTAGGATTACACAATCGTTCTTATCGTCATTAATAGTTATTTGGCAGGTGTCTATATTTAAAATTTTATACTGTTTATTGTACGCGCAACCTTGAGCTACTACACCTCCGTAATGAATTTTTTCAACGTGTGTTCCATTAACCTTATTAACATACTTTAAGCTTTTAATAGATTCGTACTCTCTAATTCGTCTTGCGATTTGTTGGAGAGGTTTATCACCCTTTCTTATCATTTTTTTTAATGAGCAAATATAATTTTCAAAAGGAAATGCAGAAAATTTATCGAGGGATCCATACATTCTTACATCTTTTGCTAAATGTAGTAAGCCATGAATATTATGAGAAACATTTCTGCTACCATAAATTTGCTGAAAACCATGAATAAATTCTATTAAGGTTGATTCAGCGTAATTGACATTTTCTTCAGATGATACTAGTACATTATTTGACAAGATTAAAACACTGATATGGAGTTGTAAAAAATTATCATAAATATCTCTTCTTAATACATCTTTCAAAATAAATGGGCCAAAATATAATAAAAAGTGTCGAAACTCGGTAGCTTTCCATTTTTTCCAGTATAATAATGACCTTGACCGCCTGTTAAAATCGTCAGGTAAAATATTTTTTAAACTTTCTAGTCTATCTGATATTATATTGATTTGTTCTTCAGACAATTTATAAGATTTATTTTTATTTTTTTCATCAACCCAAAGTCGTATGAGTTGTTTTACTACCCCTAAAAATATTAAATGCATGCTATCGTAAGGAACATTAGTGACTAATCCTACGTACGGAATATCGCTTAAGACTGATTCGCCACGCTGATATTCATCTAAGTATTTTAAATTTTTAAACTCATCGTCTGTTCTCAAAAAATTATTACAATATCGTTTTAATGCTAGTTTATTTGGTAATGGGAAACATACGGATGAAATATATGTTCCTTCGATAGTACACTTGCGACAACTATTATAGCCAGAGTGATATTTCGTACATAAAATATAGGCTGTAGCTGGAGCATCACAAATAAATCCGTAAATCCTAACCTTGTACTTTTTATCTTTAAACATTACTCCTTCATTTATTAATGTGGTCGACTCTTCCACAAACATTTGTAAAAAGACATTGTGGTTTTCTGGTTTTTTTGTACCACAATAAATTCCAATAGCGTGAACGCTTTCAAGTTCAAAGTCTTTGCATAAAATAACCCACAAACCTTTTTCAGAAGAATTGCCAACTATAGGAGCTCCATCTATGTTAATTAATAAATTTATAGTATCTTTTTCGCGATTACAAGCAATTCGATGTTTAATTATTTGCTCTACAGAATTTTTCACTCCTAAGTGACAATATTGTCCGCTATCCATATCTATAATATGAGTACTTTTGGGGGTTTTCAAAAGAGTGCGTGGATCTTTACAAAAACTTGTATTAGTATACTTATTTAATATACTTAACAAAACGCGAAGGGCACTGTGACTTATTTGGTAATTTTTTGCCCATTCGCTTATGTCTGTACGAAATTGGTCGTCTGTTGAAGGATTCAGATTGTCAAAGACCGTATCAATATCAAAGTCAGCACATATTTCATCATCCGACCAAATACTTTCTGCATCGCTATCACTGTATCGACAAATATCGTCATCATCCCAGTCAATGTCTGAAGAAATACTGTAATTTCCACCATCTTTTTGTAAATCATCTTGATTCATCCCATCGTCATTACCAAAGCTATCAAAATAATCTTCAAAACAACGTTCGCCCGTATATTTTGTAAAATTGCAATCATTAAAAGTCACATTAAAAGGTGAATCTTGCACCGTCTGGTCACTTTCCCGGTTTTCTATTTGAGATGTTACATTAATAGAAGTTGGATTTTCAAAATTTTCGTAAGAGGTACAAGTAGCTATATCTTGAAAAATGGTTGTAGAAGAAGAAGGTACGTCTTGTAGAGTGGCATTTGAAGAGATAATAGGTGTATCTTGAGAATTCTCATTCAAAGACTGACAAGTATTATGAAAATCTTCATTAGCGCGTTGTTGTGCTAATCTGCGAATATGCCGTGCACTAAAATTAATGTCGTCCTTCTTCTTTCGTGGCATTGTCCAAGATAAACTATATAAAAAAAAAAAAAAAAAAAAATTTATAACTATCATTACGAAGGTAATTTCAATTAAAGTTAAGGATATGCTTCATGCCTACGCTAAAACTGTAATCAATACTCAATGCTTATTTTGCAGTATTCGTCGTTAATTGACATAATTGGTAAAATATTTGAGTCTTCCAACAATTGTTAAGTAATTCGAATTGACGGAAAACTCTGATATTTGAACAAATATATAAATTAAGGACGTTTCCTAGTTATACTTTTTTTTTGGGAAGGAATCTACATTATCGACGAAAATTTAACATTGGATCTCTCGCGCAGAATGTCAACGTAACCCCTGTTTTTCGTAGTTTTCATTAAATATAATACTTAAAAATATTATTACATGACTTCATACTTTACAGAATTATTCTATAAATACTTTTCTATTACCTCTTTAAGTTTCGTTAATTTGTGTTATTTCTAACATATTATTTACTGACCATTTCATAACTGTCCCATAAGAACGCGTGTTAACTGAACAATATATATTGTTGAATTTCTCGATATTTACTATTATAACACTTAAAATAAAAAATAGGAACAGATTCAGGATAGTCTAATTAACTAAATTATTAAGTTTCATGAAGTTTTGTTATTTTTTATAACTAGGAAACGTCCTTAACGGCGAATAATGCAAAATACACGAATAACAGAAAATTTGACATTTCTTTTTTACTTGTTGAAAATTATTTGTCATTTCTAAATGTTTTTTTAATTTTTTTAAATATTAATGAAATATATCTAAATATACTATGAATAAGCTTTAATCTGCACTGTTAAAGAAGTTTTTACGACTCTTCCTAACAAAACTACATTTTTTAAAAATAATTTATAAATGAAATGAATTAGTATTGAGAACGATTATTCTCTTTGGTTATATTTTGTTATAAAGAAATGAAAAACTTAAGTTTCTAACTTTAAAATGAGTATTTTTTGAAACAGTATTCGCTTGGAGCTAAATTTTTTACCCTCAGCGGTTATAGACATAAGCAAGTCTTGCTCGATTATAATTATATAGGTATACTGAAAAGTATATAGAAAGTCACGTGACCCAAGCGATATATATATATATATATAACACTGGCTATAAGTATATTAAGTCTATCGCAACTGAGTGCGGAATTTCAAAATTGAGCTTCAAGTGAACAGTAAAATACAATTTCTGTATCAATAAATGCAAAACTAGCACTGAAACTGAAGTTATTTTTATATAATACGTATAAAATTCATAAATTAATGATAAAAAGCAGAGTGACTTTAATATTAATTTTCGCAGTTATGAATAACTTTAAAATATAGTTTTGTGAAAAAAATCGTAAAAACTTAATCGACGTTGCACATTCAAGCTTTTTCGTAGCACTCTTAGATATGTTTCATTCAAAATAAAGACTACGTTTTTTTTTTTAATTATTCAATAATTTATGATTAAATAATCATAATACGTTAAAATGTTACAAGAAATTTGTAACAAGTGAAAAATGTATGTCAAATTTTAATTAGATTACATTAGTATCATTATAACATACATAATAATGTTAAGTTTAAAAAACCGCTGTTAACTGCTTTAGCAGAATGCTTTCTCAAAGAAATCTGAGAAACAATAATTATTGATTTTAATTTTAATATTAATTTATGAGTAATTATTACTTTTTGATTAAAAACACCTTTTAGAAGGTCCAATTAACAAAATATATTAATTTCAATATACTATTCGTAAAGAGCGACCTTAAAATTCATAAAAACGGTATGAAACACGAAAAACAGAAATTTTTTTTATAAGCACTTAAATAAGGTACTTTTTGATAAAAATCACCATTCACAAATCACCATGTCCAATTAAAGAAATGAATTAACTTTAATATAATATTTGTAAAGAGTGACCCAGAAAAGCATGAAACTCAAAAATAAAATTTTTTAAAAAAAGCTTTTAAATAAGTTAATATTTAATCAAAAACAAACTTAATAAGGCCCAATAAACGAAATTTATTAATTGTGATACGATATATTAAAAGAGCTACCGAGAAAACCATGAAAACCATATCAAACTCAAAAACCGCTGCTAATTGCTTTAGCAGAATGCTTTCTCAAAGAAATCTGATAAACTATAGTTATTGATTTCAATTTCAATATTAATTAATGAGTAATAGTTACTTTTTGATCAAAAACATCTTTAATGAGGTCCACTTAACAAAATATATTAATTTCAATATGCTATTTGTAAAAAGCGACCCCAAAAACCTTAAAAACGATATGAAACTCGAAGAACTGAAATTTTATTTTAAAAGCACTTAAATAATGTACTTTTTGATAAAAATTACCTTATAGAATGTCCAATTGAAGAAATTAATTAACTTTAATATAATCTTTGCAAAGAACGACCCAAAAAACCATGAAAACGATATAAAACTCCAAAAAAATAAAATTTTGAAAAAAAGCACTTAAATAAGGGTCTTTTACAACTTTAATAAATATAAACCAATACTAAAGTATAAATGACACAATAATTATTCAATATACACTAAATAAACTTTAAACATCTACAATTAATCTTAACATTATAAAATTTGGTTTTTTTGCCCTAAAAAAACATACATTTTTCATCAAAAAACGCCCTTAATAAGGTCCAATCATTCCTGAAATTTAATTAGTTTTTAAGTAAAATATAATTAATATATGTACAAATTTTAAAGTCGATATCTATATTCCTTCGAAAGTTATCGCGCGACAAAAAATCGTTACACACATACATACGTACATACATACATACACCACACACACATACATACAGACTTTTTCTCAAAATGCATTTTTTGAGTTCAGGAATCTTCAAAACGTCAAGAAAACCAAAAAAACTGAGTCGACAATTTTCACCGTTACAAAGCTTTCTCTTTGAGAAAGCAAAACCGAATCGAAAATTTTCACCGTTACAAAGCTTTCTCTTTAAGAAAGCAAAAAACCTACAAATAAAAAAAAACTATATACAGTCAGGAGCACTTGATAGGAATGAATGAGAGAATGAGAGAAAGAGAGAAGAAACTAGCATTTACCCGATACACACTCAACCGATCAATTGAATAAACTTTATAACGAAGCAAGTCAATTTTATTTTCTTACTCCAAATCATCAAGTATTTGTCAGCAATAAACATCAACGTCATTTTTTAGTCGCAAATTATTCGCACAAATTGCACGCGAGAATCGAGGAAAGAGTTACAGTCAAACCTTTTCTATCACAACTTTATTACTAAATAATACACCAAAGACGCGCGTAAAAAAAATTTATTTCATTTCTATAATTTAAGAAGCAAGTTATGATAGAAAATAACAATTAACAGACCAGTCCGTATATAGAGTAGGTAGCAATATGTGTCATGACAAGTATGATTTTTTTTGGCTAGTAAAATAATTATTTCACAGTTAGAGATTATGAGGATGAGCGCAAGATATATGTTGGTAAACGAAGTCGAGGAAAGAGAGAGAGAGGGGGAGAGAGAGGGGGAGGAGGAAAGGGCTCGTAAAACGGGACCTTTGCTGCGTATTACATGCGCCCTGGACTCGACAATACGAGACAGCCAAAATTGCTTGTTCTTGGCTTTTTTTATTGAGCGTCACATAATATTTCAATAGCCTTGATATGCTCGAAAAAATTTTTCTCGCAAAATATACATATCTGTTTTAGCTTGTATTGGATGCATTATAATATCGCACGTGATTTTTATCGCTTCTCGTTTCCTTTACTTGCATTAAGTTCTTTCTCTCTTTTTTTAGGAACATTTAGTATTTGTAAACGCTTGCTTTTATTGCACTTCGACTCATCTGAAAATTGCTTTAAAATTCTTGTGAAAGGATTACTATTTGCTAATAAATTAAATTATAGATAAGCGCAGTTATTGAGTAACGCTTTTGATAAGCTATAATTTTAAGAAAGCGTACTTAAATTTTATCGGCGCTCTACGTGTACGTCATTTAATATCATAGTATTGATACGAAGTTTTAAGTTTTCATAAAAGTTTTAACATATCTGTAACATAAATTCAATAATCCACGTTTTTTATCGGCTAGTAGACTCGGCAATTTTTGTCATTGATATACATGCAAATTCAATAAAATGTCTGGTTGGATATTAAACAATTTAAAAAAAAAAAACAATTATACCGATTCAAACGTTTAATTAATAAAAATTAACAGAGAAGACAAAGTACAAAAAATTAGCGACAGGATGATCGATAGATATAAGTATAACTATAGATGGATAAATAAAGGTGAGAAACATCGTCTATATAACATGTCAAATGTCATATAAAGCAAGAAGCTGTTGCACTTGCGGGATACAAAGGGCAGAAACACTATAATAGTTGGAGCCAATGAAGACAAAAAGAATACTACGTTGACGCAGTTTACTTTGAGGGTAAAGGCAAGTAAAGGTAAGGGAAAAGTGATGGTGGAGAAGTGGTAAGGAGTTATAAAAGAAGAAACTGCAAACTGCAATAAGGAATCGTCACGTATAGTATGTATATATACGTGCATTTAGTATATATAAGTATAAATATATGCTTTAGCAGAAAGCTTTCCAAAAGAAGTCTGAAGAACTCAATCAATAATGTTGACAATATTGATGTAAATTGACCAGTGATAAAAAACATCATGTAAAATATATTTCAACTTCTAAATCATTAACATATAATCTAAATTTTTGATGCATTTTAAATTTACTTCATTTTTCTAACACAAAATTGGAAGGCGAAAAAATCTGAAAAACTCGGTAATTTTGTTGGTTCTTTAAAAATTACATATTTTAAATTATATCAACATTTATGTAAATATTTTATGACTATCAGAGAATATCTTTACTACTTACAAAACTATAAGCTATACAGGTCATAGATTTTGATGAAACTTGGTGTGCTGGGTCTTTATGACATAAGATGAAAAAACCCCAAGTCCAAAAGTCTAAGCTGCTGCCTAGATTTTGAGATATTTATTATAAAAGTTTCATAATTTATAATTACATGATACATTTATTTAAATAAATTATATGAATTACTTGTTTAATTCTGTTCACGCATAACTGTTCAAAGCTATATATTAAAACTTGACATAAAGCAATAATACCTGATATGAAAAATGGCTTGTTATCAGCAATATATATAAATTCTTTTTTAACATTGATTTACTTATCCCAACTTTTTTACAAATACTCGAATAGTTTTAAAATTCAAAATGATTTAGCTAATACTAAATTTAATAAAGAGACATTTTATTGAAAAAACTTTTTATCAAATATTATTACTTTAGACTAAGTTTTAAAATATAGCCTAGTCCTGTCATGTGTATACAGAAAGAAACAAATCATTCTTATTAATTTATAAAATAAATGTATTATATAATAATGTTAAATCATAAAACTTTTAAGGTTGGTATCTTAAAAATAAAAAAGCATTGGACTTTAAGATTTGGAATTCTTTCATCTTATATTCCAAAAGGATCCATTGTACCAAGTTTCAGAAAAATTCTTAACTTGAATACTTAATAATCTCCTTATGAGAATCTTGTATTCAGAACGTATATAAATTACAAAAGGTGAATTGCAAGCTAATTCTGTCTGTAAATGTTAGTACATAAATAGGCGGTATACCTTATCAAGTGCTTCAATTTTTGTTAAGCTACACAGTTACTGCTGGAAGAAGTTACAATACTGGGGCTGGTGATCTTTTAATAGCAATAATATTAATTTTAATCTTGCATCAAATGAATCGCAATCTTAATCAGGTATATGTAAAGTAACGATAAAGCAAGTGCACAGTATGATTTTTAATTTTCAAATATAAACCTAATGTTACTACTACAAATATTAAAATAAAATATTGCTTCTGATTTACATCAAAAGTAAATTTTAAGATATATTTGATACTGGATTACTAATATAAAAAATGTTTTTTCAAAATCTAGATTTTATAATAAGTTAAAAAAACGCCTCCCTTTCAAACTGAACACAAAAAGCAGACATTCTGTGTATCTTTTATGTATATCGAGTAAATGCATCATTAAATACAAGGAGTACGTTTTATAGTTGTATATATACATTACAGAGATCAGGACTGTACTTAAAAATTATTTTTCATCATTTTGTGATATTTATTTTTTACACAGAGAGTTTAGAGAGCTTTTAGTATTCAAGAGAGCTTTTAGCTTTCAAATAAATAACATAAGAGATCCAATTAAAAAGCTTTAAAATATTAGTTTTCAACATTTCCAGTCTAATAGACACATAAATACAAATATATTTATAGGTTACAAATTAAATAATTCAAGAACTTACCCCTATTTTAGTAAAACAGACAATGGTTATCTTTTCTCGGTTTTTCCTTGTCAAGGTCCACAACAAATTAATCGATTACAAAACAGACAATGGTTTTCTCGGTTTTTCCTTGTCAAGGTCCTCAACAAATTTATTAATTAAAAGTCAGAAGTAGTGCCTACTTCGCATCAAAAAATTACTAGCCTGTAAAATTAAAATATTGTTCATTACACTACTAATTTTTAAGACATACAGTTATTATTACAAAACAATTACTAGAATTTTACATCGATCAAGTATGTAGCAATGAAAAATATCCTTAGAAAAATTTTTTATAAAAATATACAACTATAGAGATATAATTCTTGTAAATAAATGAGTAATCAAGAGATTAAAATTTTTAACTGCATAAAATTGTGAAGGTAAATATGAATAAGATGACATCAATATTAATAACCTATTTTTTGGCTTTATTTTATGTACTGTTTTTGATAGATATAAAAAAATTATGCAATGAACTTACCACTTTTTAATCACAAAGTATGAATGTAAATACTACAGTTTTGTAATTTTTCCTTAGCAAGGTTCACAAAAAATTTGTTGGTTATAAATAAAAATAACTGTCTAGTGCGCATCAAAGGTACTGGTTGTCTGTAACATTTAAATATAGTAAAATGTGTTAAATTTTGTTATAATACATTATCACGAATTACAATATCAACAAATGTAATCACAATAACGTTCCCAGACTTGCAAATGAATAATAAAATAATACATTATCTATCTGCATTAAAATTGTTATAAAAATATTAAAACAATTTAATCCTTTTCAAATTAAACATGATTATAGATAAATAATTTAAAAAAACTAATCAAAAATTACAGGGCAAACTTTAAAAATAACTAAGTATGTAAATCAATATTAATAACTTATTTTTTTGTCTAGTTTGGCTTTATCTCTGTGTTCATTTTGTTTTATATATTTAAAATTAATATTATGAAATTATAAGCTTACCCAAATTTACATACAGGACAGAGAAAATGAGTGGCAAAATTGGATCCTTGATTTGTCGTTAAGAAAATTGAAAATTGGTATTACAACTACTCAGTATTTGAAAATACTGACCACTGCAAATTAGATGCACTGCTCTAAAGCCTGCAAAATTAAAATATAGTTTATTTTATTAAATTTTAATCTTATATGATAGCAAAGTTGTATGTCAATAAGTTTAGTTCAGTTAAAAAATAGAAACTATATATATATATATCTGTATGTAAATTGCTTGCAAAATATAAAAAAAGGAATCAGTTAATCAAATTTTATAAGACTCGAATTATTTTTTTCTAGCTAATCACAAAATCATGTATTAATTACAGTATAAGAAAAACTGCAAATCTCATGTATCACATTTTTTTTTGAGGTTATCTAAATTAGTAATTTTAATTACAAAAAATATCATCATGAATGACTTACCAAAACTTCAGTGCAGTTGATTCAGGTATTATTAAAAAATGTATAGCTGGATTGTTTAATTATCTACCGATTAGAAAAGCTATATGCGAAAACCACAGCACAGGCGGCACAGGCATAGAGAAACACAATAGGTATATGTGCACATATAAGAGAGAAGAAATGAGAACGAACTGAAAAAAGATCGCGCATGCGCAGAATCTTAGTTTCAGTAAACACTAGTAGTTTATAAAATTTTTTAAATTGGAAACTTGTTTTAATATTGCTTATTTTAACTTATAAATAAAAAAATGTATTTTATGTTACAAATAAATTAAATTTTTATTTTCTAATTAAATTTGATTTTGCAGTTGTTCAACAAAATAGTATAAAAATTAACCGAAACACTACAGAACCCAACTGCATGAATATATAAATTTTATTTTTTTAACGTTATTTTCTATAGAAAAGTGTGATAAAGGTTGTTGATCTTTTCTTATACAAATCTAAATAACAAATATGAAGTTTCATTTGCGTACTATTTCGTTTACAATAATGGGTAAATAATTAAATAGACTACTTAATCCAATTTCAATTCCTAGAAATGTTTGTTTAATTAAAATTAATGAATCAAAATCCCACAATATTTTTTTTTAAATGTTATTATAATTATTACCTATTTCTAATAGCAAGTAAGATATACGTTTTTCTGTAAAATATGTATAATTTTTTTTAATTATATAAATAACAATATTATTAACCCTATTTCCGCAACGCTGTTTTTTGTAAAAAAAATAGATTTTCATTCAAATAATCATAACTTCGACCAAATTAAATTACAATTTTTTAGGTAGCACTATTGCTTTACTATTTTGCTCCATTTCTAAAGCAGGAACATTTTTAATTTTAGACAGGGTCGAATCGACCCTGCGTTGCGGAAATAGGGTTAATATCCATTATTTCTTTCGAATGGCTTTATACATAAATATTACAAATTGCTTAAAAGATTTGCACAAGCTTTTTGCAAGGAAGGCTTTCTACTTGACATTCAAGAATACAATCTTACCAAACAACATCTTTAAAATGTCGCTCGAATATTTTTGGAAAAGTTTTAAGAAAAGACGCAAAAATGTTTTTCAAAATCTTTTATTAAAAGGTCCCGCTATCTTGTGGAAATCTATCATGATTAGTTCCATGATTTCAATTAAACATTTTCAAAAAGCTTGTGAAGAGATTTCGAGAACACTCATGAAAAGCTTTTCTTTTTTTTGGTCGCCTTTTCAAACAAATATTTCTTGAAAGATTTAAGCAAGCTTTTTAGGTCTCTTGGCTTGTTTTAACCTTCACATTACAATCTTACTGAGTAATATACTTATTGAAATGTCGCTTGAACATTTTCGAAAAAATATGAAGAAATAGTGAAAAAAATTTTTTAAAAGAGATTCAGAAATCTTTAAAACACTTTTTTGTTATATTTTGTAATATTTTTGTAATATTTTCCGTTAGGAATTACTCCACGAAATCTTTTATAAACTTCACAAAAAAATTTTTTAAAACAACGTGCGAAAAGATAAGCTTTTCAAATACGTTTTTCGGATGTAAGGCCTTATTTTTTTTACGGACAACTTAACAACATGCGTGAAGGATTTTAAACATCAAATATTTACTTTTACGCACGGTGTAGTGTGAAGATATACTTTAACAAACGATATACCGTGTGTAAAAGTATAAACTTGATAAGTAAAATCTTTTACAAATGTTGCTAAGTCCCACTAAAGAAACGTATATGTTTTATTCCCAGGATACTTGAGAATGCTATCTTTTCGCAACTCGTTTTAAAAAATAATATATTTGCAACTCTTGCGAGTAAATGCTTTTTAATTCGTGTGATTGTTACCCTCACTTCACTCGGGAAACAACTTTCACGCTCATGCACTTGTTGCGAAATATACTATTTTAATTTTTTTAAAAAATATTTAAACAACCTTTTTTTATTCTTGTAAAAAGGGTTTTACGAGGCTTTCATGAAACATTTTAATGAATCTTTTACCGGGAATAATATTAAGGCTATTTATTAACAATATTGTACGATAATAGAAATTTGTTAACATAATTTTAAAATTTTGCATTTTTTCAGAAAATATTACTAAAATAACTCAGCCATATATTTTTGAAAATAATTTAGGTTTTATTAAAGCTACTTTTCTCAGATATACTTCTTAAAATGTTTGTACAAATTTTCCGGAAAGTTTTTTGATAAGTTTGCTTTGTGTCAAAGAAACTTCTCAAGTAGCCTTGTGTAAACATTGCAGAATCTTTTCACAAAAGATTTCATGAAATATAAATATAATTTTTTTTATATTTCATGAAATATTTATATAAGGTTGCAACAATATTTCGATGTAATTTTTAAAAAAGTTTTAAACCTTTCGAAAAACATTGTTGAAATGTTTCTGCAATATTTTTGGCAATCATTTTAGTTTTGTTGAAGCTACTTTTTCCAGAAATGTTTCTTGAAATATTTTTGCAAGT
>JAPYZE010003117.1:0-28803 GCA_030522805.1 Leptomastidea abnormis | reverse complement strand
ATCTTGGGTTTTGCTAAATTTTACGTTGTTTTTATTAAAAAAATTAATAAATACGCTAATGTCGGTAATGTAGGTTGTCGGTGTATTCCATCCCGTTAACATACCATGTGAATCTATACGATAATAAATAAAAACGAAATTCATTTTTAATTGTATGATTCATGATGTTAAATCAATCTTTTTTTATCATAAATAAATCAACATGAATCTAGTGAAAAAAGAGATATAAAATTTTCTATCATAAGACACATTTGTGTTTCATTGACCGCGAACATGGTGTATAAGTTGTTACTCGTATAGTATTCTCAAGTCATTCTAAAACATATCACACCCGCCCAGTTTTGCAATTCACCAGTTAGTTCTTTAACATCTCGTACAAGCTAATCTTAAACGTCTTTCATATTTTATGCATTGTAACAACATCGAACAAAATGCTCGTTTCTTCAATCACTACATTCTTCAAATATACACACAAACAAACGAGTACTTTATACATAACTTTTTTAAAACGCAAGTACACGAAAGTTTAAACTTGCATTTTTGTTTTTATTTTTTTTTTTTATTCATTCGTTATTCGATGATGTTTACCGTCACTCCATGTCTTGAATTGAAAATCTGAAGGAAAGAAGAGTCGCTCAGAGAGATAGCTGTCAGAAGAGAGGCGTTGCTTACGACGATGATCAAAATATATATACCTACGTATATAATATGTAAGATGAGAGAATAAGAGTTGGGAGTATAAGCAGAATATATCTTATAAGCGGGAGTTTACTGTCCGCATGACTCATCTTCACTGTGTGGCTGTTACTTCAGGAGGCTAAGACACTTAATTCTTCTTAATTGCGACAATGTACGCGCTGTTGAAGACCAAGTCACGGGATACAACACTGTATCTCAGAGACTCTTACATGTACCGTGTGTGTGCTTTATTTTTCCTCATATACTTGCTCTGATTTTTAAAATTCACGTTTGATTCTATTTCAAATATATACGTATAACCCACATTTATTTTACTATTGCGTACTTAATTATTGAACTTTCAAGTCACATATTTACATAATCATTAACAATTTAAAAAAATCTATCATAGCAAAAATAAAAAAAACTAGCGTATATCCGTTATTGCAAAAAATTACATATCTAAAAGATGACGAGAGAAAAAAAAAGACTATCATATGCCATACTATAATCATACATATACGCTTTAACACGCAAGATAATTTATCAAATCGAGCTTGCCCTATAGAATCCCATTTCCGTTGTGTGCGACGACGCAAAAAGCCAAGCTAATTAACATCCCCGACGCAATTATTTCGCCTACGCGTATATATAAGATACTAACATCATCAGGTTATTGCGATCAAGCATCGTCAGCCTAGCCTCTTTTCTCTATCCCCTATACCCCTTCTTCTTCTTCTTCTTCTCTTTACCAACCGTTCGAACTTTATTCTATCACCCTGGCTGCTGCAAGAGGGGGGCTTTGATCTTGCTTGCCTAGCACAACATCGTAATACACCAGATAGTATACATATGCGCTCGCGCTGTATATAAGAGCTACTGTTGTGCAAGCCCTGCTCTGCTCGATCTCTTCTGCATCTTTTTCTCTTCTTTTTTCCGATTATATACATATACGCGCTCGCGCAAGGAGAAAGAGTAAGAGAAGAGGGAAGAGAGAGCCTTTTAACCCCTTATAAGAAGCCGCTGCTGCCAGAGGCGCGTATATATAAGAGGAGAGCTGCATGGTGTACATACGCGCGTCGTCCCGTATATGTATGTGCGCGCTTCTGCACGTATTGGCCCCGAAGGCGAATACGGCACCCTATTAGAGAACGAAACTATCTTTTTCTCTTTCATTCTCTTTCTCTCTGTTGCTTTCTCGATCCGTTCTGCTGCTGGCGCGCAGAAAACGACGCGGTTACCATGGCCAGCGCGAAAAAATGCAAGCTGCTGTAGAGAGAGGCCTCTCTCTCTCTCTCTCTCTCTCTTCCAGCTCGCAGAATGCCATCTAATTGGAACACGATTCTGACCCTGAATCCCCAAGATACGGCCGCAGAATATTCCTCTATATATACCGCAGCGCGTCGAAGCACCACGCGCTCCTTTGGTATCTGCTTACGTTCTTTCTCTTCCTCTCTCACTCTTTCTCTCCACTCGCATGAAATTCTTTTTCTTCTCTCTCTCTCTTTCTCTTCTTATTCTTTTTCTCTCTTTTTCTTCTTCTTCTTCTATACTCACTTTGTCCCTTTTCTTCTATCTTTTTTTCATCTTTGGTGCTCTTACACTGCCGTGCGCGCTTCTTTGGTTCTTCTTCTATATGTTTCGGCGCTGTATAGGTCTCTCGAGTTTGTTCTTTTCGTTTTATGTTATTAGCTTGAGCTTTGGAATAAAATCTTTCTTAAGATCTTGTTTTCGTCGTAAATTGACCACAAGGCTTTTTGAATTAAGAATAGAAGAAAGAGCAGATTTAGCTTTTTTAGGTATATTCATAAGATTATTTTCTTTGTTCCTCTTAAAATTTGTATGAGGATAAGGGTTATTTATTTAATTCGATATTTCCACTATTATTCAGAAAACTAAAATTTATAATTTTTAATAAAAATTAAATTACATAATTTAAGAAAGTATGCAAAATGTACTTTTTTTTCTATCAAAAAATAACCGTAAATTTTGCTAAATAGTAACAGTTACACAAATAGCCTAGCCTAACTTAATTCGGCAAAAATACAAACAGCCGTATTATCAAAGTTAGTTGATCTGGTAATATCGACTGCTTGCAGTCTTACGTCATCACGAAACCAAATCCAATTCTTCATCATATAGCTATCGCAGGTATATATAAGCCTACATATATAGCCAATACAGAAACTCTCTTCTCTCTCTCCAGCTTCCAATCCTATTTTTTTTTTTCATTTCTTTACATGCCGTTACTCATCTCTTAGTTCATTTCTCTCTTTCTCTTACTGTGAGCCGTCCGCAAAAAGAAAGATGAGAAAAAAAATAAATAAAAAATAAAAGAGTAGGAAAGAAATGAAGAAACCGCTGAAGGGTCGCGCGTCGATTTTATCCAAGCTTTCTTGCCAACCGCATGGACTTTCGAGAGAGAGAGAGAAAGAGCAACAGCAGAAAGGAGATGAGGCGGCGGCGGCAGCGGTCACGGGTGCCTCTTTCTCTTGCTCTCGCAGGTGAACTCGATAGTATCTATCGTTGAGTATATTTCACCGCTGTGCGCCGACCGCTCGCGCTGGAAATCGAAATCGCTAACTAAGTATCAGGAGGTACGGCAATATACCATGTATATTTGTGTGTATGTGTATATCTTGGTCTTTAGATTAGCCTGAAAAGATTAGAGGTCATGACGAAGAAAGGACGCCCGAGGAAAGGTATACATTGCGTAATGACTTGTCTACAGGAAAAAAAAAAGAAAGAAAAAAAAAGAGAAGGTGGAGACTAGAGAACTTGGCGCCATGTGCTTTGGAGATTGGCAAAGAAATAAAATCCTTTGCTGATGCCAAATTTAACTCTTTGTATAATACATATATAATGATATATTGCTTTTGAATGGGGGTCAGACAATCCGTTCGTCCGTCATATACTAAAGGTATTAAGTCTTGTCGAACCATTGGTGAGTTGTGCTTAAGCTTGCTTGACAATTTTATCAACAAGCTTCGAGTCATTCACGTATATATACGTCTCGTAAAAGAAATCGTAAATTCGACTTTATGGGAGACTTCTTGGGACGAAAGCCAATTCGGATACTAAACTGTAAAATCGCGGTCATCGTGTTACTGACTGAGTATATGAATTTAAAGATGTGGTTATAAGGATATATAGAAAATTGCTTATAGAATTAGGATCATTGAAGTTTTCAGTTTTATACCTTATTTTGGTATATAAGAAGAAAATTTTTTAAGGAATTTGGTTAAAGGCTCAAGAAATAAAAATGTGTTGTAGTATTAGATGAGTGATAGATTTCTATGCTTACAGTATTAGTAACCTTTCAACGTATTTCTCTTACTGTTTCTTGCAAATGATTGAATCAACTGAAAACTTAAATATTTTAAAAATCAGAAACTCGTATCACAACAAATTTGTAATTAATTTGTATTTTCTCCCGCTATTTTATTGAAAAATTTAATCTGTATTTATTGCTATATGTAGTAGCATAAAAAATCAAATGACTTTATTACTAATTATCTCACATCAATTTCTAGCCTCAACAGAATCTATATATAAGTGAATACCACAATCCCCCACAGTTAACCAAACTGTAAAACACACAACAAGATAAAAGCAACACACAACAAGCCTCTTGCTGTATAGGTATATACAAGTTTCAAACGGTCATCCCTCTTTACTTTTCTTATCACTTCATTTGTCGTTGAAAAATGTCACTTCTTCATCTTCGCTCGATTTTATTTCGTTTTTCTCTAACGGTTTCTTCTCTCTACCATACACAACCAGACTAAGCAAAAAAAAAAAAAAAACTTACGAACATAGCTTATGCAAGATAATGTTGTATGTATCACTTAATCTGTATAAGCATAAACATCAATATTCCATCCTTTTCGACAACGTTGTTCATTTCAGCTTCTTATATACATAAGATTTAAAATTATACTGTATATTGCATTAATAAAAGGTGGACATCTGTGTTTGCGGTTTATCCACAATTTTAACAAGTTTGTCGATCTGATTTATTGTTTTACATAAAGAAAAAAAATATATTCTGGAATCTGTTATCCGTTGGTTTTACTAACAAACAAGTTTAAAGTAATTTTTCTTTCGACAATTAAATCCGATACCCCAAGCAAGCCCCACTATTACACGTAATTCTGTGCACGAAGCTAAAGGTAGCGGCAGGTAAATCGCAAGCAATAATCGGATGCGCTCACCTTTTATTCGTATAATGAATATAAAAGTGGGGAGGTAAACCCAAGCAGAGTATAAAAGGAAGGGGGGAGAGAGAGTCAATCGGTAAAAAGTGTCGATTTTTCGCGAAACCAAGCATACAAGCACACACACATATGTATGCACGTTCCTTTGCAACGTCGGCGGCGCCGTTACAAAAACCCCCGCGCACGAGGTAATTAAGAGAGATACGAATCGCTCCTTTTATATACACATATACATACACCAGTATGGATATGTACCTGCTATACGTGTATGTATTGTATGTATACTGTCCGTACAAGTACTACTTGCTTATTTTCCTTTTTCGACTCATACACACACCACACACATTCTCTAACTCTTGGACGATCGGCATGTATATATCAGTGTGACTATCCCCTTGAAATAAAGTTTATATGCACGTCCTTCTTTTCTCTAAAGGGTATATCCTCGTTTTCATCTGATTCGTTTTTTGCAGCCTAATTGCTGAAAATATTTTATATGGGGTTGTTAGTTGTTGGTTGTTGTATGCGTGTAGGGTCTTTCATTCTTAACAAAAAGTTTAGATATACGCTTGTTTAATCGAATTAACGACTGTTGCGTTTCTGTATTCTTATTTACGCGGATAAATGATTTTTCATTGATTGAAGGTAATATTATAAAAAACGTGTTATTGGAAGAGATAATGAAGTGAACTGCTTTTTATCGACTGTGTTCTCTTTTTTTTTTCTTTCTTGTAGACTGATACACGATGTCAATTAATTGTATACTCATGTGAATCTTTTTTCAATCATTCATGGACACAGAAAAAAAAATTGTCACATAAAGGTTTCCAAAATCCTTATTAAATTGATTACTCGCTATTTTCTTTATACGGTGTGTCTCAATAAATAACAAAGTGCTTTTTATCTCATAAAAGTTAAAATCGGTAAAATAAATACTAAAAAAATAATACTACAATCCTTTTAAAAAAATTATCCAAGTAAAATTGCAAGAAATATACCATATGCAACTTATAATCGAAAAATAAAGAAAAGATAGATATAGAAACGAAAAGGTTAAAAGACAGAAAATAATAAAGACGGAGAAAGAGAAGACAAGTCTTACATATAGCTCGGAGGTTATAGACCTTCGCTATACTTCTTTTTTCGCACATAAGAACATGCACGAACAGAAGTACGACACATCGCGTCTCTTTCCCCCTTTTTCTCTCTCTCTCTCTCTCTCTTTCTTCTCTTTTAACCCATAGGTATGTTTACCTTATGCGAGTCAGGATAATGGAGGCCCGCGTCGCGTTGAGGGGTCCCCCCCCCCCCATTAGCATATCTACAGAGATATCCGCGGAACGGTCGCTGCTGCTCGGAACAACCCCCTCCCCCCTCCCCTTTCTTTCCTCTTCAACAACACTACCTCCACCACCACTTCGCATCTTGTTTTACGTGTGCGAAGATAGTGTCTAGTTGTGTGCTTCACGTTCATACAAGCTCCTTTTGCTCGTGGTAATACGCGAGTAGTTTCAAACTTATCGTGACCAGGTCTGGATTATTATTATTATTATTTTTAGTTAACCTTCTGTTAGTTTTCGATCTGTATAGATTTTCGCATTGAAAATCCATTGTTATACACCTTCAACTGCTAAAAATTCGTATAATATTGTATAAGGTTTAAAAATCAATATGATGATTTTAAGAAGATTCCTTTTGTTCCACGTATTTCAAAGTGAAAATTTAAATGATCGTCATTCAGAAGCGTCACGGAAAAGTAAAAGCTTAATACTTTTGCAGAGCATTTTGCGCGTGATGTGTAGAGAACTGCTACAGTCAAAGAAGTACCAATGCAGACGAAAAATATTCTCTTGCTGAATGAATAATACAAAAAAAAAAAAAAAACACAATTTATCACTCTCTCGCGACCAACGTGTGTAAGAGCGTCAAAACCTCGTTTACTCTGTTGCATATACTATACAGAGTTTGCTCGCTTCCTAAGAAGCAAGGATAATATGTATACCTATAACCCTTTTTCTCGCTGAAAAGAACACACACACGCAAGCGCAGCAGTGGTGGCGGTCTCATTTGCCCTTGGTTTCATCTCCTCACGTATGACACACACTCCATAAGCCAAGAGCGCGCGTACGTTGTTCATACCAAGGCGCGAATATATCGCTTTTAAAAAGAGCCGAGCGATTAATCACGACTTCCAGTATGTGTGTGTATGTTTTTTTATGTGTGGTGGAGTTCTGTAATTGTGTGCGTGTGTTATACCTTACGAGGATGAGAAATATACCTTTACTTTACATGTTCTCGAATGGAATATACCAACCGAGTGGTGGATATGCTGTTGCTGCTGTTGTTGTATCGTTGTTTTCACCATGAGCTGAGGATGCGTTTTTTATTTATGGTGTCGGATACTTTAGCCAGTTATACGAAAGGAATATGCGTTGGAATTTGTACCTACTAAAAATTTATGACTTTCTGAATTTTGGAATTTTGGAAATAATGAAATAGATTTGACATATTTTGTTGCAACTAATAACTACTTTTTTACAAATCAACAACATTTATAGTTTATTCTCTATTTCTTCAGCCAAACTGTGAGTTGTCGGTATATATAAGGCTTGCGTCTCATGGATCAAAGATCTTGAGCCCAAGATAATTCACCGTCGCGACTGTTAAAGCGAAAGATCGGACGACCAGAGTCTCTAGTATCTGTAGGTGGATCGGTGACATTTAAAGGCACACACGTATGGCTCTTTTCATCGCGTGCTCCTTTTCTTTCATTGCTATACGTCGTCTCGTCGTTCTTTTCGTCCTGACGGTGTCTCTTGATAGAAGAGAGAGTTTAGAAGAGCGCACATAGCTGCCGTTACGTTGGAAGACATATATGGACGTCAGTGTATAGTTGTATAGATAGACGAGTTAGTATGCGAATGGGGAGTTATAGTATAGTGAGACAAGAGTTTGATATTCACTAGAACTAGTTTCTGAATAGATTTTCTGGTTTATTATGTATGCATTCCTAAAAGTGAATAGGTTATACTAGTTCTAAAGTCGACTATATATAGTTTAGTGATATCGTGTATAAATAGTTTGTTCTAATAAAACTTGAATTTATTATGTTGTACAGTACTGGAATTCAGAATTGATTTATTCATCGATTAAATTGCAGTAGTTGCAAAGTATGATTCAACATTAAGTTAGTTGAGCAAATAATTTTGATCACATCATCCTTACCGTGACATTCTGCACAGGCGGATCGAATCTGAAAATCCACGGTGGCCGACCATCATCAGTTCCAAATGAATACTAAAAAAAAAAAAAAAAAAAAAAAATGGACAACGTACCGCGCGAGAAAAGTAGCAGCTTCATCAAGTCTGCAAATGCAACGTGACAAGAAAACTCTCCTCGCGTGACTCGGCATCAGCCAAAGTACTATATACTCTTTTTTTTTCTGTACCAAGAAAAAGGTGAATTTTGCTGACCCTGAGCTGGCATTTTTATCAAATCCAATGCTCGTTATGAGAGTATCTGATGGTAAAAAAGAGGTACTGCGCGGGTGTGTGTGTGATTTTCTTGTATGTCTACAGCTTAATGCAAAGATGGTAAAATAAGGCAACCGAGCGATGTAAAACAAAAAATAGACCCATGGCAAATGTGCCGGAAATTGTCTCTCTATAGATGCATCATTTTTCTCTTAATCTTGAACCACTTTACCCAAAGATTCTTCTCAAACGTCTCTTGTTTCTATATATAAAAGCTCGACCGTATCATATTTGTATAGCGGAGTAAGTTGACCGTTAGTCCATTTGTTCGACAAAAAAGTATATGATGATCGTGCTAAAGCTATCGATTCACCTTTTTCTGCAATCGATCGATCGATCGTGAAAGAATAAATACAAGATAAAAAAAAAGACTGTGTGACCAATCGGTATTCCATCGGTTATACCTTCCCCCCAAAAAAAAAGCTTTAACAAGATATATGCGAATTTTTATAATTTTTCATGTAAACGTATGTAGATATATGAAATAACCCTTTTAATATACCGTAGGGATCAGTTATAATAGCTGGAAATAATCGTTTAAGAAAATCAATCTACGAAAACTTCGGGAGAATAAAAAAAACACGTTTTCATATTATGCAACAGCACGAGTCGAATTTCCTTTAAGAACTAGCGGAACAACAAATCCCATAGTGTCTTATACCGTACACATATATTTTATATACACTATACACATACGTGATAACAAAAAGTTTCTTGCGCTCCTTAAACTTCTAATGATCTCGTACTCTCTACACCTTTAAAAACTCTGTTGGCCAAAACAGACGCAACCAACCACTGCCAATCGTTCGTTTGATATATTTTCATAGATTATCGAGTTTCGCAAGGTATCGTAAATAGAGGAAAAGCAAGCAGCGAAGGAGAAATAACAGACACACTGGGAAGGAAGGATCAGAGAAGAGAAAGGAAATAAAAGGGGTAGAGAGAGAGAGAGAGAGAAAAAAAGAGAGATAAAAGCCAGAGAGTTAGGATCACGAAGGCGTACGGGTCCCACCCACAAGCACCGTATATGTATATACGTATATGTATATACAGTTGGGCCCCTCCTCTTTCTCTTCGTTGCTCTCTTCCTCTCGCTAAAGTTTCTTTCGTGACCACCTCGGGCTGATATGTCGAACCAAAACTTTTCTCTCTTTCTTTCTCTCTCTCTTCTCTGTCTATTTCTCCTTGCGGCTCTTTGGCTTTCTTTACGCCGTCGTGAGGCTCTCACGAATATCCCTCTTCTCATGATTTACTCGCGCCTTGCTTTATCGATCGTCTAACTTTCCCGCTTTGGCCTTAGGAGACACACACACACACATATTCACATATACAGAATCGCTAAGGTATAGATTCTCTTCAAGTTTTGCTTCGTATAAGAAAACACAACATCACCTAACCTCCCCCCCAATCTTTCTATACCTTTCCCTCTGTTATCGTTGACTTAGGCCTTTCGGAAGAAGGAGAAGAAAGAAGTTTGCCGATTGATTGACCGTGCATGGAGCTGCTGCTGCTGCTGAGACGAGGAGAAGTCTTGGAAGACGACAACGACGACTGCCTAAGTCGGCAGTCATCACTGTCCGGTCAGCTACTCGTCTACCTTGATTGATGCGCCCGATATTGTCCGGTTAGAAGGCTTTTAATGGCTGGATAGACCACCAACTGTTGTAGCGGGGGGCTCTCTTCTCTGCCGTTGCTGCTGCTGGTTCAATGATGCGACGCAATCCGTTGCATGCTGCCCTCCCCCCCTACTATACTATTGCAATAATTGCATTTTCGCGATCTTGTCATGAGAATTTTCTTTTATTTTTCATTTGACTGAATATGGAAGTTCAAATTTTTTTTATTTAATTGATTTTATAAGATTATCTTAAGTTAAAATTCAATTGCTAAAGATTTATTTATAATTTATTAGAATTAGATGATATTATTATTCCAAGTCTTCCTTTTTAAATCAATTCAATCATGACAAGACCCTTATTCGTCTATATATCCGCATATATAAATTAGTATAAAGTTGCGGGTGCATCATTAATCTCAACCGCCCCCACTGCTGCATCTCTTTTTTTCTCTCTCTCTCTCTCTCATTCTCGACACTATCCGCTGCTGGTATTGCACAGTTTGCTGTTCAGGGGGTATATGGTAGTATGAGAGGCTTACAGTACTAGTCGAAAAATCAATTTTCGTACATACGACCCTTCAACGCGCCAGCAGCACCTCGTACATTTCTCTACGGGCAATTACTCGTGCTCTTGGGCTCCGATCGTGTGCCATGAGAAACGATTTTCTCCTTCCCTTACCCCTTCTATCTTACCAATATATACCCGTAGTACTTACCACGAGGTCTCGATCTTCTCGCGCGTGAGTCTAGTACACAGAGCTGCGCAGCGAAGATAGGTATATACTAGTATAGAAGGGGGGGGGGTAAGGGTAAGAGTTGAAGCGGATGGTTTGTTTCGCGAAAACATCGTACGCTGTTTGCTACCGGTGATATAAATTTAGCGGCTATCGGTGCTGCCGATTGCCAGCCTAACGCGTAGTTGTCGTGAATTTTTTTGAGACGATCAAATCGTGTTTTGCAGCAGCATACAAACTTTTTGAGATTCAATTTGATGTATCGATTATGCATATACGATAGAGATCGGAAATATTACAAGATTGTATTTAACGGTCTTTTTTTTTTTTAATGTTAACAATTGTTGAAACATTGTTTATAATAATTTAAATCACAGATATGATTAATTTTATATCTTCAATTTGTATTAGTTCATTTTAATAACCATAAACTTAAGTCTTTTTTAAAAAAGAATAGTTACATTTCATGTTGCAAAAAAAAAATATAGATAGACTATTGCCTCCAAGTTCTTTATCTGCGTTATCTTTAAAATAAATATCCTACACTTATCGTATAACAACAATACATAATAATGATGTCAAGGGCTATAATTGCAAAAATAAGCTTCATCATAAACATACAAGACCGCGGCTAAAACATGCAAGCAAGAGTAGAGAGAGAGAGAGAGAGATTTTTTTCAAAACTTGCAATATAGCGCCTTGGATTGTTCAACTCTTTCTCTTCTCCACAGCATCTTTCCTCTGTCTTCTTCTCATCCTTTTGCGAGCTCACACAAGAGGCTCTTTATCGTCTCGTAAGAGTAACTCTCTCTCTTTCTCTTCCTCTCGCCCCATAAGTTTTCATCCCGCGAATCCCGCACGCGACCCACGTACGCGTACACACTCACACACACACACACATATATATACACACATCCGCATTGGCTGAGCGAGAGAGATAAAGTTGCGGCTACGGCGCTAGGATGATCGACGCCGTAAATAAAGTATGTGGAATACACATATGTAAATCACGGGCGCACCCACGCCCACTCTTCTCTTCTTTGCATCTCCCCTTCTTCTTATTCTTCTTCTTCCTCCTTCTTCCTTCTTCTCCCTCTTTCTTTCTCTTTCTTCTTCGCTCGCTTATCCATACCGAAGCGCTTTTTTATCGTCCCTTCCTTTACATGTTGCACAGCGACGCCTTTATCCTGGGCCTGAGAGAGATACTCGTGAACCTCTTAGAGCTTGAGTATTATGTGGCGAACGAAGAAAGTGTGTGTGTATGTGTTCGAGCAAAAGAGATGGAAGAGAACGAGCTCACAAGAAGAGAGTTTAGATAGGCGTGCGCAAGGGCTTCTATTAGAGCGTGTTTTACAAAATCGCTTTGTTGGGATATATATAACGTTTTCAAATACAGTTGATAGGCCACTTCTAAGGGTATATGTATATAATGTGTGTTAAAAATATTTTATGTGGGTTTTATTTTTGGCTACAACACAATGGCATATTCAAATCATTTTCTTTTTTATTGTTTTATAAAATTAAAGGAGCATTAAATTATTAAATACTATTCAATTTTGAAGATATTTCTTTTTTTTTTAATATGCGATTATTTGATGGCTCCAAGCTAAAACATTTTATAAAATTTTATGCAAGGTTCACGAGTCTTTTTAGTGTGCCTTTCACTTCTATCCTTGATAAAAATATCTCCTCCAACGCGAATTTAAAAGACATAAAAATCTAATGTTTCCCTGGCAATAATCTGGTGGTCCTGTGTGTAGTTTTTTGCTTTTGATTATTTCTTTCCTTTTCTTGTGCGTATGTATGTATATTCGTTGTTTCATTTCTCCTCCCACTGACCTCCCTTCTCTTTCCTTCCTTTCTTTCCCTTGACGCAACAGGCTGGAAATACGATATCTACTCGGCATCAACGCCGATAACTCAAAGGTCTCCTTTTTCTTCACGGCGAAAGATATAGGGAAGAAAGACGGAAAAAGTTCATGGAGAAGATATTCCGTAGAGTACTCGGACGATCGGCTCTCGTAAATCAAAATCGGTTCGCTTTTTTTAAACTCTATATGAAATAAGAGTTAAAGTCCCTTCGGGGTTATTGTTGCAAGGCTGCAAAGGAAAAATTTAGCATGATTGTCGTTTTTTGTTAATTTTTTTTTATTCTTGAAGCGACTAAAATAAGAAAGTTATTTTACGAAAAATTATTAGTTATAACGAAAAGACAATGCATTCCATATCAATAAATGTATGTATCATATTTATCGATATAGAACGAAATATTAAAATCGTAAGACTCGTCCACTATAAATCCCTGTAACACGATGCCTCTGCTGGGACATAAAAAATTGCGACAAAACAAATTTCCAAGGTATGTGTGCACAAATCAACAAAGCAAAAAGAGAGAGATATGACAAAACACGCCTTGAAATTTATATAAGCAAAAGATCACCAACACAGCATCACCGAGAGAGCAAAGTAAATGGGGATCGGAAAGGGGCAAAAATCGATAATGCACATTCGGGTCCACCGCTGCTGCTGCTTGATCGTACATTCTTCAAGCACACATACATACTCTGTCTCTCGTTCTTTTCTTCTTGGATCCTGCCTTGGACAGATACAGGAAAGAGAAAGAGAAGAGCTAAGAAGAAGAAGTAAGAGAGGAGGGGAATAAAACCAACCCGTATATGCCGCGCGCATCCAAATCGTAAATAAGGACGCGATTGTCCTTTTAGGCGGCCCTTCGAACAGAGAGAGAGAGCCTTTGGTCCTCAACCTCTACTTCTCTCTTCCACCCTACCTTTCTTATTCGTTCTCTTCCTCTCTTTTTCTCTCTCTCAAGCAAGCAGCATGCGAAAGAAGGCTCCATACTGATTGTCCCTAAAGAATGGTAGCCACATGACGAGGCCATTGTTCGAATGCCCAAGACTTATATGTATGTATATGTATAAGCTTGGCCCCCACCTGAATTATTTTTTTTTTTCTATACTCTCATATCTTTCTCGATTTTCGCCCTCATTTATGTATGTACGTACGTGAATGTGCATATGTGTATATATACATTTTTAAATTTGGCTGTTAAATATGTCACCAAAATTTTATACTTAATCATACATGGGTTAAATAAGTAATTTACCAATCTTTTTTAATCTTAATGATTTCTTATAAACAAATAATGATTAACAGTAAAATAAATAATTACAGTAATCAGTATATTTACACCATTTTTTGATCGCATAACATATTGCAATTCGAAATCTTTCTTGCTATAAGAAAGAGAGAGAGAAAAATTTGCTACCGGTGGTTGTACAGTAATCTCCATGTCGTAAAACAGCGGAAAATATTCTACAAGATATCGAAGAAGCAACGGAGAAAAGAGCAAAGAAGCGCAAGAAAGAGTGAAGGAAGAAAGGTATATAGAAAGAAAGAATATGTAGAAGGAAGCTTTTGAGTATCTCTACGTGTGTGTATGTGTGTATGTGTGCGAGAAGAGAATTTCTGAATAGCGAGGCATCCAATGGTAGAAAAAGGGGAGACTGCGAGAAAGAGAAGACTAGAAGAGAGAAGGCGCTCGCGCTTTTAAAAGAGAAAGAAGAAGAAGAAGAGATTCAGCGTGCCTTTACGATGGCCGGCATGCGAAACAACCTGTTGATTGTCTTATATACCTGTTGCTCAAGGAGTCAGTATAAGCAACGGCAGCAGCAATAGCAGAAGTAGAACCAGCAGGCTCTATACTCTCTTTCTCTCTTTATATATACTCGCAATCTTTGCGTGCTTCCATCACGATGACTGAAGCCTTTCTTTTCCTTCTTCTTCTTCTTCTTCTTCTTCTTTTATTTATTCTAGAGTTTTTTAACTCTTGAGCGTCTATGTCTTGACTACTTGTCTTCCTTTCATGCGTAAAACAAATAATCGACTTTTGTTATAATGTTTAAACGATTGGAGAACATTTGTTAAACTGAAAAATAATTTGAATCGTTTTCATAAAATGAATAAATAAGGGTTCATTCAGTTTCTCAGGAAAAAAATTTCTTAAATCGAGTATGAATTGATGATATCTAAAGCACCATCTTGTATAATTTATCGCTAAGACATATTCAAGTTACTTTTAATCTTTTTGTTTCTATATTACGAAATGACGACATATTGGGACGCGCATATATTGAGGAAGAAGAAAAAAAAAGAAGAAAGGGTGAATTTAATTTCATCTGGAACAGCAGACGAGTGATAAATTACTTTGTTTCGCAGAGATTAAAGATATAAATTAAATGTACGATGACTCGAACATTTTTTTTTTCTTTTTTTTTTTTTTTTTTTTTTTGGTGGAAGGAGAAATCTTCTGGTTGCGGACAGTATTGTAACAAGACCTTCTATTTTAATAGAACTTGATTTGATTTTTGATTGTCTTTTTTGCCAAGGTCTCATCTCGAACATAATGTATATACTGATAAGTTTGAAATGTATTCTATAACTAGAAGTCAAAATATTAAGAATTACTCATCGTGGTCTACATCCTTTACCCCATGACGAATTTGACACCGATATTCTTTCTAATTTTTAAACTATAATAAACAGCTTTAAGAAGTCATTGATGCTCTAAAAGAAATAGCATCTTATTACTGACAATAGAAACGTTTGATCTGAAGCTTCTTGAAGTTATCAAGAACAATAATCTTTTGTTGATGTAACAACTATTATATTGAACTATACGAATAACAGGATGCTCTCACGGCTCTTTGCCACAAAGAAGACTATTACCTACACAACATAAGACACTTTTGTTAGTATAAGATTGTAGAAGGTCCTTAAGCGAAACCTTTTGGAAAAAATGTCTCGTGAGATGAAGATAATAAGTTGTAAATTTCTCTTATTTTCTAAGCTTCATTTTACGCAGCAACCCTATATATACGTAGCCCTTCATTAGGGTAACAAAAAAATGAATAGAAAATACCCTATTACCCATTTAAATTACTGTTATCATATCTACTTGACACTTGTATACGTGTATAAGTAAAATTTCTTTTTAAAGTATATAGATGCATTGAATACTAAGAAAAAAGAATAATAAATCGAATACATTTTAAGGATTAAACGAAAAAAATAAGAATAAACGGCAAAAGAGATAAAAAAAAGGATGAAGGTAAAAGGAGAAATACTCTTTGATTTCGATATAATACCTATATGTCCATGTCGATGCTGAAAGAGAGAATGCCCTTGCCCTACCTATATATACAAGAAACATAGCGTTTCCCTAAATTCTCCTCCCGTTTTTTTTTACCGTGTGCACTCTAAAGCTCTTGCTTCTCTTTCTCCCTTTTTTTTTACTCTCTTACCTTCCTCCTTTACTTCTTCTTCTTCTTCTTCTCCTTTCTCCGCTCCAATCTTCTTTTAAGCTCGCGTGTCTCAATCTCGTTCGACTGCTTCCCCTCTCTCTCTCTCTCAGACCACTCCCAATTCAAGATACATACCCCCACAGCTCTCTTACTCTCTTTCTCTCTACGTCCGTCTATCCATACGTCCATCCATCCATCCGCCTGTCCAACCAGTGAATCTTTTTCTTTTCCTTTATTTTTTTATTTTTTATTCTTCCAGTCCATTTCGTTTCTTCCTTCGTCTTCGCCAGCATATATATATTTCTTTTTTTCTCTAATTTTTTTTTCTTTCTTCGTTCCTTCGAATTATTTAGTCTTTAGCTTATAACATTGAAAAAACTCATTGAATTGATTTCTCGAAATAAAATTTAAACTATATCATCATTACTTCATTAAAATCTACAATAAATAATAGAAAATACAAGTATTATCATAATAATAAATTTAAATATGATGACCTAGAAATAACTAATGAAATATCCAAATTTTGTCACAACACAGAATATCTAAAGTTTGAATTCGAAAAGCATATTCATCCATACATAAAGAGATTGCTGCAATCTTTTATTTCTATAGCTCAAACGAGTATCATCTCAGTCAATTCTACATCGAACCCACACTCACACACACACATACAAAAGTTTGCAAGAGTGGTACATGTAGTTTCCCCTTTGCGAGAGAACCACTTGATGCTGGTGCTGCTGCCACCGTCAGCAGTAAAGCTGAGTGAGCGTAACAGGTTGCCTTCTTTCCCCCTTTCCGCGCACTCTTTTTTCTCCTTCTCTTTCTCTTTCTTCTTTAGCATTCTAAATCCGAAATTCCGGCAATTGCAGTTGGAGAGAAAGAGAAAGACTATACTACGACTACTACTACTACTACTACGACGTCGCCGAGCTCTCTCGTGCGGCGGCCTTGTGCAGATGTTCGTGCGTGCGGCCAGGCAAATAATTTTTTTCCCCTCTTTCCTCTTCTTCCTCTTCTTGTATTGCTCTTCCAAGGCGCGCTCTTCTCTCCTCTCCTCTCTCTCTCTCTCTTCTTTTTTCTTTCTCTCTTTCTCTCACTTGCTGCTCTGTCTTTCCCTCGTTCTTTTAAACCTGTATGTGTGTGCACCCCCATGGCGTGCCTCGTGTTCGTCGTCGTCTTCGTTGTCGTCGTATAAGTCGTATATCCTCCGTGCGTGCAGCACACACAGGCGAACATCGTCGCTGGTTTTTTTTGGAGAAAGAGAATAGTGTGGTAAGGGGGGCAGGAAGAAGAAGAAGAAGAAGAAGCCAGTGCGGGCCCAAAGCTCAGAACCTTAGGAAAGAGAGCTCAGTCTTCCTCATCTATACTCTCATTGGTCTCGCCGTACCAGTCAGCGGCTCTCAATTTTTTTTTTCACACTCTTTTGCTCTTTTGAAGAGTATTTAGATTTTGGAAGGGATGATTGATTCATTGTTTACAATATTTATTATTGTTTAAACTTAATTATGATTTATTTTAAATATTATTTTTCTGCAAATTATAATATTTTTTATTAATTTTTAAAAATATATATTCAATATTTCTTTATTATAATGATTACGTCTTCAAAACAATCAATTAAACGTAGGGAGTTTCGATTGGAAAGAAAATAAATCCACAAAACATTACGCTACTGTGATGCTATACCCTAATATAATCGTGTGTGTGTTACACTTCACAATATCAACTATACCTATATGTTCATTATTGCAAGATCAACCGTGAATGCATGGGAGGTACATACATATATACACAGTCTCTCATTCTCTCTTTCGATGCTGTACTGCTTACTGATCGATCTCGAATCGTGAAAGTAGGAAGCCCTCGTTAATACTGTGACTCGCGCTCTTGATGGTTTATATATACTGAATATATGTATGTATAAGTATATGCCCGTAAGGTTTGGCGTGGTATTATATAGAGAATGGCAAATACGAGAGACATACATATTAAAGAATAAGAACTCAAATGAGAAAGTTGAAAAGTTATTTTGCTATGTAAGAGTATAAATATTTCTGATATGTTGTAAACTATATGCTAAAATTTTAATAATTATTTTGATATTCAGTAAAATTACAAAAATATTGTAAATGTATTTTGAATAGATTGAGCAACTAAATCTTCAAAAACAAAAATGAAAAGTTCTTCAATAAATCTTTATTTAATTTTTTTTTAATTTACACCTTTCTACACTGCAAAAAAAAATAAAAAAATTAATAAATAAAAAAATCAAAACAGAGGGTTTACAAAAAATAAACGTAAAAAGAAAAAAAGAGAGCGCGAGTCGCGCTAGTATACACAGTAAGATCCCGAAAAGCAGAAAAAAGTAAGGCTTTTTTAATGGGTGGGAGTAGCCCCGAGTTGGGCGCCACTGTCTGAGCGGGGCGACGTATTCCGCGGCATGAGAATTTTCCCACAGTCCCTACCACCAGGCGCACACACATATATACATACACACACACATTCGCTCACCGGTGTACGGCTGTATGCTGTATATAAGCAGCACACCGGGACTCGCGAGCGCGTTCAGGCCTACACTCGGGACGCACACCCGCCGCTCTCTCTTTCTCTGTTTCTCTCTCTCTTTTAGCTCTTTCTCTTTCTCTCAAACGCGCACGCGCGGTGTTGCCACACCTTCACCAGAAGGAAAGAGAGAGAGAAGAAAAGAGAGCTTTGGGGCCGTATGGCAGGCAGCTAGCAGCAGCAGCAACCGTATGTATCTGAGGGAGACTGCGAGAGAAAGAGATCGCACGTGCTGTTGCTGCTGAAGAAAAGAGAGAGGAAGAGAGCAAGAGAGATAGAGAAAAACAGAGTGGTGGAGGGAGTTTTTAAATGTGTGCGCGTGTGTTTATGTATATGTATGAATGTATGGTAGTGTGTGCGTGTGTTTTTCTTGCGGTGTAAAAAAGAGAGGGAGTGTGTGTTACTGTGTGCTCATACATATGTGTGCGCGAGTGAATAAGCGCGAGGAGAGAGAATGAGATAGAGAAAGAGAGAGAAATATGTTCAGGAAATTTTCGAATGGATAACGTTTTAATGCGAAGGGGGTTGTATTTGTGTGTGTATGTGTGTGTATCGTGGATATGAAGTAAGTGGTAGAAGAGCTGTGTGTTGGTTTTATGAAAGGATGAGACAGCCGCTGAATGTAGGTAGTAGTCGAATCCTAGTAATTAATTTATACATTGAGGGATATATTCTGTAAAGAGTGGTAGTTCGACACCTGGCGGCTTATTAAGATATAGTGCTTGTATTTTGTAATAAATTTTTTGATACAATATTTTTACGATAATTGTTATAAAATATCAAAATTATTGTGTTTAACAAAATTTCGTAAATTACATTTATGATAATAAATGAGATTTTAATTTTAAAACTGTAAATACATAAAACTTGATAAATTACAACAAAAAAAAAAAAAGATCGTATATGCAAATTAAAAAAAAAAAAAAGAATTGCAAAACCACAAGAGCATATATTTTTTGCAAAAATTATAAGACAACATTCCAAGCAAAATCTGTTACTCGTTTCGGATGGTTGTTTTTTTCACACAGTCTACAAGATACAGAACAACCTCAAGACTAATGAAGCAATCAGTTATTATAACCCATGACTGATTACCATCATTTTTGCTTGCGAATCTATTGCTAAAAGAGAAACGGAAGAAACTTTGCGGAAGCCAAGCGAAGCGGACATATAGCCACAAAAAAAAGAAGGGGCGTATACGACGCTACATATGAAACCATAACCACAGTATAGCAAACGTAGAACCATGTGAAAATCATGCATCGCAACCACCTACCCTCTTCACTATACCCTTATGTATAAAACAGATTTGGACTGACAAATGTTATTGAAGATAATGAAGACGTTGAGGAGGGGTTGACCACCTGTAAGGGGAATACGGGTGGTCACTTGAAATCTGAATAAGATTGTTCTATTGAATTTTGTATATGCATATAGTTTTTTAATAAAAATAAATCATTTTTTTTGATGATCAAGCATTTTTGAAAAACGAAAACAGTGTGCTTGGTTTGTTCTGTATATCGTCAAGTGTTGATTTTATATCTTTTGTCTGGATGTGTCTAACTTCATACTTTTATGCATTTGAAAATATTGTTTTAAATCGTTAACATACCATTTTAAAATAATACTTAGGTGACAGTTATCAAAAGAAATTTTTTTTTTTATTGAATAACTATCAACTTCGTCAGCTGTTATCTTTGTAATTTATATAAAAGGAGTTGATAAAAAAAGGCATTAGTATAATCGAAAGTTAAGAAGAAAAAAAAGCGATAGGATAAAAGAGGCTGGATATAAGAGTTTTAAAAAAGGGAAAAAAAATAAACCCTCCTGAGCCGAGGAATCCGGATGAAATATTTAGACAGGTCTAGGACTATGAGGATGTGGCGCGCCAGAGAGGCGACGTTAAGTTCGATTTGAGCGTCTTTAAGAGCATATAAAGTCCTTCAAATAACTCTTCAAAAAATCTTCAAAACTATTTCCGTTTTCTTAAGTACTGTATTATTTACCGAGATCTAACAATTTTCATATTTTCTTTATTAAATTAAACAATTTTTTTACTGTCATCCTTATTTATCATAAAATAAAGAATAATAAATAAAAATACAACATAAAGTTTAAAAAAAAAAGTAATAAAAAAAAAAGATTAGCATGTCAGTGTTTACAGAAATTTTACGACTTTACTCATATTCTCATTAGAAAGATTAACAGTCTTGGCGGCAACGTGTGCATGAATAATAATCATCAAGCATAATCTTGGGTGCCGACAAATCGTAATTACGCGAAGAAAGGGAGCGAGAGAGGGATCTTGGTGTATAGGGCTGTTGTGTGTATGCACATGATGCTGGTTTAAAAAAAAAAAGCTCGGTTGGAGTATACACACACACACACACGTCTTGATTTATAAGTAGCAGCCACGATCTTTTACTCTCGCCCACGCTAAGCTTCAACGTACTCTCATATCCACCCACATGTGTATGTGTGTTTGTGTGTGTTTGTGTGATGTTGCATATCGACTCGTTTTCTCTTCGTTAAAAGCTCGTCCGTTACTTTGCTTCTCTCTTTCTCTCTTTTCTTCCTCCCTATACTCTATTCGTAGTGCTTTATACTAACCCCTTCGACACTTACTTCCGAGATACTACTCCTCTCTACGGTGTGACTTTCTCACAGTCTTATTTTGACTTTTTTTTTGTGTCTCTTTTACTATTACTACGACACATTTGTCTTTGTCTTGTTTTAGAAACACAAGAAGACCATCCTAATGTAAATTTAATGTAGCTTACATTTTAGTACTTAATTAGAATCCTAAAATTGTTTACATATATGTCTTGCTGTTTACAAGGGATATTACACGTGTTAAAAGAGCACCGCGTACATACATCTATATCTATTCAGAAAACTAGAAATATATATACATCTCTATATTATATGAGTTTAATTAGGCACACATAAAATCGTATTTCCAGCATATTTATGAACAAGCGGAAACATATTATACATTACAAAAAAAAAAAAAAGGTTAAGAGGGAAAAAAATAAAAGATAAAAGATTTTGGTGTACGAAATTGAACTGGAAGAGCCCGCGTACCATCCGCGCCTACAAGACTTACAATGAGCAACTCGTAATACGTGCGCATCCAGCCGTGATATGAAATACAGAAAATACAAGAAGCTCGTCTTTCCGAAGAGAAGAAATGTGATGATAGTAGAAGAAGAAGAAGGGAGAAGTGAGCGCGTGTGGGAAAGGCACAAGTGCACGCGATGTTAGACGTATAGGTAGGATGCATATATATACACGCATGTATGCTCAGATGAGAGAGGGAGAACTCGCGTACGACACTGGGACATACGACGGATTTTTTTAGTGATCGATCTATTTTTCTTTTCTTTTTTCTCATCTTTTCTTAGATGCTGCAACTGAATTTTCTTATCTGATTTTTTTTTTTTTTTTTTGGTTGTGGGAAAAAATTTAAGAAATACGTAATCAGTGATTTATTTGGAAATTAATTGAGTTCAAATTTTCTTTTTTCTTTTTATCATTTGATTTTAAACTGGTAAGATAGCATAGTATCTTGAACTTTAAAAACTCCTACCGCTCTCCAGGTCCTTTTTTTTTTATCTATTGACCCCTGCCTAAAATGAATCTTATTGATGTCTCTTTCCTTTGGCGACTTAGTTACGTGAACGTTTGCGTGGACCATTAAATATTTGGGTCCCATCTTTCGGTCATTCCTTATGACTCAAGCATTGCAAAATACTCAAGTTAATATACACGTGGGAACAAGATATAGACGCACTATGGGGTACGAGTCAGAAATATTTTTTTTTTTAGAGGTTGCTATAATTATCGCTTTGTGGTTGGCAGATTCACTGCGTGCGTGTGTGTATGTGCCATCGAGAAATATAGGGATTCCGCGTAAAGAATAGTTCTGTTTCAAAGACTGTAATTTAGTCCGAGGCTTTTTGTCTAGGCATTGTTATTATACTCGTAAGCGTGAAGTATATATAAATCTAGTAGTAGAAAAAAAAATAGATTAATGCCAGGTTTATAATGGCTTTAAAAATTTTTGACAGATTTCAGTTTACATTTCCTGTAATTACGAACATTGACTATTAATGTGTGCGAAATTATATTTGCGAGGGATACAAAAAAAAAGATGAAATTTTATAAGTGCGAAAAAAAAACAACCGGGTCATAATAGTCAGTTAAAAAAGACACTGTCAAATCAACTCGCGAAGAATCGATTAAACCGCTAGCTGAGAGAGTAGGTATATATATATATAGAGTGTAATGGCTTTTCAGTAAAGTCATCGATCTTAATTTCCCCATTCGATATCTCCTCTTAGCTAATTATTAGCCTCAGCAAGGAGGCTCAGAGAACAAAGGTGGCCTCTCTCTCTCTTTTATCCCTCTCTTCTTTCACCTCCGACTACCGATCTTTTTATCAACGTCATTCACGGCTAATCGATTTTAAAGTACAACGTACTCTTCGCGTCTCCCGTTGAGTAAGAAAAGAGAAGAAGAACAAAATCATGGATGAGCCAAGACTAAAACTTCTTCCGAAATGAAATGAAGGGGTGCAAGATGTTGTGCGTTTGATTTTCACGTCACTATAACAAAAAGCTTCGAGTTTAATTTACTTACAAATATAATTGTTTCTTTTTGAATATTTCATTCACAGTTTTATACAATGTACTACTGATTATCTCATACCGATTTTGATGGTATAATTTATAGTTTTACCTTTATAGTACAGATTTTCATTGATAATCATCATCATCATCATATATGCCAGCAGTTCATAAAATATATTCTTTAATTACCAGTCGTAATTCAACAGATGAATCAGAGAAATGAGAAGTTAACATCTCATTTGTGTATAAACACGTACACAGCAATAAAGAAAATTTTTTACAAGTGGTCACCGAACTTGTACAATACCTTGTACTTATCAACTCTCATACTTACAAACTACATTTGTAAAATATATATTCCAAGAAAAACACCTCATATATTATATCTAAGCTCTCGCGTGCGTGACATCTTTTTCTTCGTTATTCATCGACAAATGTGAAGAAGAGTCTATAGAACAAGCACAGACAATAGAAAACACGCCGCGGCAGATAAAAAGTAAAATTAAAAAAAAAGGGACAGCGATCTTAACCAACGCGATATACATATATTCCAATCTTAGACGCATCGTACACGTATAACATACGTGTACAGCAAACGTCGCGCAATATAAAATATAGAGAGAAGAGGAGAGGCGCGAGGCATGAAAATTCAAAGCCGTCATAATCCCCCGACCACCTTGAGGGTCCCACGCTCTCTTCGCTTCAACGATCCTATATGGCGGATACGCGTCGTGGTCGCTCCAGGTGATGATGTTTTTTTTTCTTCTTCTTCTTCTTCCTTCTTCTTCTCTCAACGTCGCCCCGGTTATAGGTTCGTGTCGTGTTGTTACGGTAACGCGAGAAGGGAAGCGAAGCCCCGGCGCCTGAAAATTCTCTCTCTCTATCTTCGGGAGTGTTGTATATGTACATACAACCTTGGAATTAATCCGATGCCTTCTTCCTATCCCCCGCGTTCTTCTTATACCTTTTTCTACCTTTCATATATATATATATATACACCCCCCTCCCACATAACCTTTCTCTTAATTCTATATCGGATATAGATTTTGCAGAGTTATACTGTGTATAAGAGGCTTACTTCCTTTATTCTGGAAGTAAGTCTGATCATTTCTTTTTTTTTTCGTGGGAGAATATCATTTTATATGTACATACGTATGAAAAATTTTTCGGAAGTAACTTATAGCTTTTTTTATTCTTACATTTTTCAACTATAAATTATATTTTGTCAAACTAATAAACTATAATTCCAAGTTCGATTACTATAACACCTACATCTTCAACCCTCTCCTTCCCCTAATCTAAAAAACACATTCATCCGTTTCCCACACACGTATACTTATCTATTTACGACCTCGTTCCTTAAACATTTGGCAGGCCTCGAAAAATCGATTCTCACGCAGAGAGAGAGAGAGAAAGAGAGGTGCCGCCACCACCACCACCATGATCGAAGTCTGGGGATCATAACTCGACTTGGTATGTGTGTGTATATGAGAGAGTATACCTGAAAATTTACAGTTAGCGTATGGCTAGAATAACGCTAAATCTCGCGGAATCAGCATAAGCTTCCCCCTCTCCCTCCTCTTTCCCCTTCCGAGTCAGCGCTCGATGCCGTAAACGGGCCATAACTCATACAAAAGCGCCCGCGACGTGCATAATCCTTTTCTTTCTCTCATAGTTGTGAGAGTGAGAGAGAGAGAGGAAAGGGCAAGCAGCTCTAGCTCTAGCTCTTACTCTCAAGTCGTTATCGACCTAATGATTTCATACGTCCGCGCGCACGACTCTCCTTCTTTCACGTCCTAAAAGCTCCCGCGCCCGCCACCACGTTATATAGTTGTGCTTGTGTTGCACTCGTGCGCTTGATCTATAACGTAACGCCTATTTGCCAATACTATAACCCAACACACTCTCTTTCCACCAATCTTTTTTTCTTCTTTCTCTCTTTATTCTCGACCCGCAATTCACCAGTCATTCATTTTTTTTTACCTTCATGTGGGGGATTCCCCCTGCATCTCCTACTCCTCCTTCTTCTTCTCTGATACACCAAACTATACGAACTTTGTTTACTCGTTCTCTGTTTTCTTATTTTTTTTTTATTCAACTATCTTACAAAGGAATGAGAACTGCTATATATCGATTTCAAGTTTTCCCTATATACCTTTTCCCTTTAAGGCCCTTTCTACGATTTGCCAGTTTGCCCGACGGCTCGATAGCCAATAAAACTTTAGATATAGAGAGCTCATTCCTCGTACTATATAGTGTTTCTGCTTTATGTATGCATGTATGTATATGTATTGAAGGAAAGCATAGCTATTAGAGTATAGAAGTATAGGCGCTAGATCGCGTGAGAAAACCGAGCGATGCTCGATCTGCTTTTATCTATTTTACTTTCAATATGTATGTATATGTATGTATATGTATGTATATTATGTCTGTAAGCAGCATTTCTTTTTTCGATTTCTGTCTCTCTCTCTCTCTCTCTCTCTCTCTCTCTCTTTCTCTTTCTTCTCTATGTGCGATTTTAGCGATATTATTAGTGGTCTATTGAAAAATGGAATCTTACGAGCCAATTAATTGGCTATTGATATCGAGATAAGAATAGCAAAGAATTCATCTTTTTTTTTTTTTTAAAGATAGAAAAAAAAATGAAATAAATGAAGGTGGTAATCGTAAATAAATCAACAGTTCTTTGTCCCCCAGCAAAGTGTCTTTAAAAGCTATACTATCTCATTGTGTATAAGTGTGTGTGTGTGTGTGTGTGTCTGTTAGTCGTTCTCCCTTTGCCATATCTGCCCCGCGCAAGTCCTTTCTTACCTATAGCCCCTTTTCTTTTCTTTTCCCTTTAACAAGTAGCAAGAAACAGAGAAGGGGGAAGAAGAAAAAGAGTATGAGAGAAGAGAAGGAAGGGGAAAGGTATAGACTAAAAGTGGCGACGGGACAGCGAGTTGCTATTGCTATATACTGCCCCGTTGCGCTATCTATTTTTACAATGTACAACGTTGCTATTTAGATGTGTAGGTAATCTCCCTATGTGAAAGAATCAATGTGCCTCGGGTGTATGTATACACATACACGCTATAAGACCAAGTTCGGATTCAGCGGAGGCCTTAATAGATGCAAGCAGGAAGTCCGACATTGGCTTAATACGGAAGTTCCCTCTCGCGCTTATTCGTTCTCTCTCTCTCTTTTTCTCTCTCACTCTTTCTCAGCGGCTTCTTCGACTATACTCTCAATGCTCTCTATCTATAACTTCTATATGTACGAAATGGACTCGCCGTGATTATTCTGCCGTAAGGGGATCCGTTCTTTTCTGGAGTTAAAGGGAGAAAGAGTATGGGTGGGAGGGAATTGCTAAAAGAAAGAGAAGACTTCTCTCTCGTTTGGAATCTATGCTATCCGCAAGGGTTTCTTCTTGGAAATTTTAGCGCTTGTCGAGCTGAGCTATTGGTATGATAGGATTTTTGTAGCTATTCGTTTATTTTTTTTTTATTTTATCTTAGCTTTTATTTTCTTTTCTTTTCGATGACCGCATAGTTTAACGGTGTACTTTTATTTGACTTTCAATCGGATTGTAGTTTTTAATTGATTTTAAAAATGTAAGAATGGTTATTGACCTACGAAAAAAGTTAATTTTTGTTTATTCAAACTTTTTAAATCCATTAAAACGTGAAAAAATGATAAGAATAAACTTTGATTATAATGTATAATTAACCAACCGCGATAATTTTCTAATAACAAGCCAACAAGTATTAGCCTGTTGCCTCAGAAAACATGTCTGTGCAAGTCCAGGAAAAGTTTATCAGTCTGCAAAGCATATAATAGGAGCATCTGGCAGCGATAAGCATACAAATATAATATAATTAAAGTTTAGAGCAAGCAATTTTTTTCTCACACTCAAAAAGAAAGAAAAAAAAAGAACGCGAGAGGAGACCGCGAAATCAAGTAGAGGCGGAAGCTAGCCGCGCTGGAACGGAACGAGATTAGCTTCGTAATTTTTCGTTTCCCACGTGACCACACAGTACCAAGTCCTATCACTATAAGGTCGTTAAAGAGACGAACTACTGGAGCAAATTTAAAAAAAAGAAATAGACGTTAAAATACGGTATCAGCGCGTAAGTTCATGGTGCCTCGACATATTCCGCTATACACGTGCTACAGTATAAGTATTATACTGGTACCCTTATCACTATAGAACTTGGCTTTGCTAGACTTACTTTGTGGTTGAACTGCTTCCTTTTTGTTCGAGACTGCATATCGAAACCTCATTTTTATCCTCTGGATGTTTATTTTTTTATTAAGTTGATTCTGTATTTGAACAACATTTTCTGAAACTTAAAATCTTATGTTGATCGCGATAAATCAGACTATTTTAAATAGTATAATTTGTTTGATGCAATGTGGATAAATTGTTCTACGCCGATAAGAATTAAGAGGTAAAACAGTGTAATTATTACACGATTAGCCTTATCTATCCGTCTAAATAGAGTAACAACAAACGATAAGTAATTTATCCATATCCTTACGTCGATCGTCTGGCCAATCCGCCCTTAAAGTATTAACAAGTTCTTCTATTTACTTTTACCTTAGCTCTTCTTCTTCCTTACGCGCGATATCATCCCGATAGTACACTCTCTTGCGTCTCTACCCATACATTTATAAATAGGTCCTATTTTATCGCCACTTAATTACATCCCTATTCGAACTCGTATGTCTTGGTACCTCTCGTCCAGTCGTCTTCACCTCGTTTCGTTCAGAGATAAAACCTATTAATACGGATATCTCTTTATATCCAAGTTTATAAAAGTACACTGGTCACACTAGTATCTATTAGAACAAATTTTTTTTTTTTAAAACATCGTATCGCTTTAAAATTAGATTTTTCTAAAATACTGATAATTATTATTTTGTATTTTTTTTTTAAATATACGTTATGATCATTAACGTAATAAATTTGAGTCAACCCAGGAAATAATACAAGATAAAATTATGGTCTGTAGAACGTGAGAAAGTGATAATTCATTTCATTTTTAAATGTCAGTTACGTTTGTGCTCTTTCATCATTAAATTCTCTATTTTTTTTCACACGCCAGTTTTGTATAAATTAAATATAGCGTCAAAATTTGATATGAACTTTGCCACAATCGACCTTGTCCCACTCGTATTGTCACACGTTCGTTGCCAAAAAAAAAAAGAAAAATAACATCCAGAATCCTTGTTATCTTTGCGGTTTCCTCTTCTGGCTACTTTTCCGTTTAGAGTTTGTATCCGAAGAGGATGAACGGACATAAAGCGAATAGTTGACGTCGATCTACCGATAGACTTATAGACACAGTAGGGGAGGTTGTTCATTGCGTTGCCAATTGACTATTTTCTCATCGGTATAAGACGATCAAATATTTGATTTACCAAGTTAGGGGTGTGCGAGTACTCGAAATTTCGAGTTACTCGGTAAAAAAACTCGACTCGAAAAGTCGAGACGAGCCGAGCCGAGTACTCGACTTTTCGAGTT